>RCWM02000341.1:1002500-1198000 GCA_003667255.2 Euschistus heros | reverse complement strand
TCAAATCTAATGTATTTGGTGGTCTGGAACAGGGGTGGGTCGCCTCCTTCGATGACAGGCCATTGACCCGCACCGTGGGACTGTGGATGGTTCTTGCAGCTCTACACTAATTTTATAGCGAAGTTGACCGATATTGACCTATTCTTATGTGACAAAGGTCGGGTCCTATTCGCCCCTGTTACGAATATCCAAGGTATTTCCTATAAGTAGGTCTCATTAATTGCTCATCACTCTTTGTTTGATGGGGGGGGGGTTTCGAGCGCCTCGCCCCACCATCTGGGCCGGGTTGGTGGGCCATTTGCAGTCTTAGGGCTAGAGATAAGTGTTGCCCTCGCTGCACCATGGGTTCCAGGTTTTATGCTTGGTGCTTCTTCGGACGGGGAGGTAGTATAGCCCTCTAAAGCAGATCCTCCATCCTCTGCGTACCTCATATTGAAGGCTTATGGTTGGAGCGTCTGCTGCAAAAGAAGTCTCGGGTGGAGCAATGGTTTCCACGAACGAGCAGCCAGTTTTATTGGTTTCCTTTATAAAGAGGATGCCCAATGCTCTGGGATTATCCCGAGGAAGATTACGCTCGGAACCCCCCATCCTGATGCCCCCAGGCATGCCATTTTAGGTAGGGTTCTTGTATAAAACGCTAATCAATATCCTACCTGTCATGTATGGCGTGCAGACACTCCACACGCTGGCTATGCAGTGGTTAAGGTTGATCTGCAGCAGCCTTATCATTTTTGCTTTTTCACAGCTCGGGTACTCCCAAAATCAGTACTCTAGTTCATCTAATTATTTATATCCATATTTACTTTAAATAAATCATTACAAACAGTAGGAAATTTTAACATTGATTGTTCTTGCAAAATGCTAAAAACATTTTTACTCTGGTGATCTGTTGACATCTATGATGCTGATCAGATTTGAGGTAATAAAACTAAACTGCTGACAATTGTTATTAGCTAAATAGTTATCATTCATTCATTGGTCCATCATGAAATGTTCTCAATGGATTTTATGGTTGATTCCATCTGTAAATTTTTACTAAATCCAAACAAAACCTCAAGAGGCATATGCAATTTTATTTAGAAAATTTATAGAATCTATATTTATAGAAGAAGAAATTTTGCTTCAGATCTTCATTAATATATTATTTCAGTACTCGTCACAATTAATCCTTGTTTTCTAATGATGATTAAGTGCCGTATCATCATTTCAAGTATTATTTATAAATGGAGTTAAAAATAAAAAAATATATAAGTATCTTAACTTTTTTTAAACCAGTCAAAGAAATTTTTCCCTATAAATTATTTGAAAATTAGGGTTGTTAGGGCACGTTCAAAATAATTTCATTAAATAAATAATGATTTATTTTAATAATAACAATTTTCTGAATTGTATTTAATAATCCTAACATTTTTAATGAAATGTTATTTTTCCATCATACTATGTTGTTTTCAATACAGATGTTCCTAAAAAAGTAATATCCAGATATTGACAAAAAAATAAAAAATAAAATCAAATAAAAAATAAAAATTTACAATAAATATCATAAGAACTAAAAAAAAAAATGCACCACTAAAATGAAAAATTATTAACCATTGTAACATCTATTACATTGGGGGGGGGGGGGGGGGGGGGGGGGGGGGTAGGTAGGGTAATGGGAGGGCTAGAGAAGGAGATAGGTGCGGGGATCTCCTGACCTCTAAGCGAATCATGCTAGCAATAGTGCCCTACCTACTGTAAGCCTGATTCCAGCTCTCCTTATCCCTATCAACGCCTACAGTCACCTCCAAGCGATGCCCCATGGAGAATCCGATGGGATTCACGAACGACAGAGGCGGGGTCTCTGACTATGGTCTCAAAGCCACCCAAGTCAGGTGGAGGGAGCTCGAGCTGAGACTGAATGGCAGAGGGTGGATAAAAATATACTGTCTCCTATCGACCCACTTGGGGCACCAGGCGAAACCCCAAGGTAGTAGGTAAACCTACATAGCCCGCTGCAGGGATAGGGAGCTTACTTGCAGTGTAATTTAAACGCTCCCATACTCGTGGGAATAAAATGCACCCATTCAATACAAAAATTAAAAATAATAATTCGTCCGAGGATGATCACTCATCCTCGGAAAACAATGATTTTGTTTCAGGTCCAGACCTGGACATATTGGACGAGGAGTCAGTGAGTTCTTTGATGCTCTCGCTGACTCAGGAAGTGGGCGGACTTAATGTGGACCTCGGCTCGGGGGATGTGAACGCTAGCTCGTTCAGCCCTCTAGCAATGGAGGTGCAGCAGGTAAGCCCAATCCAAGACATAGACACTAATGTAGCTTCTGGCAGCTCGAAGGTTAAGGAATCAACAGCTCCGTCGCAAGACGTTGTAGCTGAAGACCCTCCCTTCAAAACTGACACAAGAAAGCGTTTCAGGAAAAGGGCTAAATCTTCGAAATCTGGTAAGGCTAGGTGTAGCCAAAGCTCCTGCTGACCGGTCCGCAAGGAAGCCCTCGGGCAAGCCGGCGGTCAAGGGGGGGGGCTGAGGCTGGGCCAGTAAGACCAAACCTGCCGATGGACAAGAAGCGGCATAGAAATTCACCTGGCTTTTCTGCGCCCTCAGCAAAGAAAGTCAGGGGTAGCGAGGGTAAACCGAGCTACACTCATGCAACAGGTGGGGGGGATATGACTGCGGTTATTCCCAATGAATATCCGCAAGTACAACTCACCAGAGAACAGAGCAGTCGGATCCAAGATGCGGTTGTCGATATGACTGACGATCTTGAGGACGACGGCTCTATCCAACCTAAATTTAACGGTGCTAGCTTCAAGTTTGGAGCTAGCATTTTCAATTGCGAGGATGATAATACCAAGAGGTGGCTTGGGGAGATCATCCGGCCCATTGACAATGCGGAGGGTATATACCCTCCGCATTGTCGATGCAAAGGAGGTCCTCTCGGCCACCAGATTGGGTGGTTATTTTCCAGGGAAGAAGCTGGAGGACGACCAACTGGCGAAAAGAATTCGCATCCAAAATAAACAAATTCCTGGAGTGGACTACTGGATGATTGCGGGAGCAACGAGGGACAAGAAGGGTTGCTACGCTGTCCTGACTATACCCAGGAACAGCACTGCGTACCTGAAGGGGCACAATATGGAGGACAACTATGGCCTCTATAGGGTGGCCCTGAGGGAAATAAAGAAGTCAGCTCGGAAGGAGGAGGGGGCTGGCACAAGTAAACCTAAATGCCCAAAGGTAGCAATACCTGAGGGACCCGTAAACACGGGGACTCCTAGGGCTTAACCCGAAGGGGGCAGTGGGGGAAGTGGCGCCCAGGGACCCGAGAAAGGTTTCTGGGGCGGCGGCTCCCTCGCAGCGGCCTCTGGAGGGGAGGTCCAAAGGAGCCCCTGACCAATAAATAAAATCAATGATAAAGCTACTGCCCATTAACCTTCACCACTGCATAGCAGAGTGTGGAGTATTGCAGCAATACATGAAAGGTAAGAATATTATATTGCTTTAATACAAGAACCTTACCTTTTAAATGGCATGCCAGGGGGCATCACGATGGGGGGCTATGGTGTGGTCTCCTCGTCGGATAACCCCAGGGCATGCATCCTGTATAAAAGAAGTTTAAAACTGCTGCCACTGTGGCATTTCTGTTCCAGGGACTTTGCAGCAGCTAGAATAAGCCTCACTACGGGGACTCAGAGGATGGAGATCTGCCTAGCAGCGGTCTACCTTCCTTACGAAAAGGCACCCACGGTGAATACCAATTTCGTGGAAGAAGCCAGAGGCAATATCATCATGGCCCTGGATGCAAATGCCCATCACAAGACGTGGGGGAGCTCCAACTCCAATCAAAGAGGTGAACAATTTACTTGACGTTATTATAGGTAATAATCTTGACATTCTTAACAGGGGTAACAAACCAACCTTTGTCAATAAGAATAGGCAAGAGGTAATCGATATAACCTTGGTGACCACAAAGATCAGCCACAAGGTGGGAAACTGGCATGTCTCGAATGAGGAAACATGTTCAGACCATAAATACATTAGATTCAATCTAATAACAAACCCCATTCAGGCATCGAGCTACAGAAATCTCAGAAGAACAAACTGGGAAGGATATAGCACCATGCTAGAAGGGGAAATAATAAAATGTCCAAAAAGGATTGTCAATAAGTGGCAATTAGAGGTGCTCAACACCACACTAACATCGGCCATAACCAAATGTTATGAGACTAATAATATGAGTTGCGAGGTTGAGAACACTAGAAACACCAAATGGTGGAATAAAGATCTTAGCAATCAAAGAAAAGCTCTGAGAAAGAAATTTAACATTGCTAAGAGAACTGGCAGATGGGAAGAGTACAGAGCACAACTAACAACTTATCATAAATCTGTCAGAAAAATGAAAAGACAAGCTTGGGTCAAGTTTTGCCAAGAAGTTGAATCCACAGCGGAAGCAAGTAGGATCAACAAAATATTATCTCAACAGACACAAAAGGACAAGTTGGGCTCTCTGTGGGACGGAGAGAGGTACACCATGAATAGCATGGAGACACTTGAAGTCCTAGCGAGGGCTCACTTTCCTGGGTGCGATGTTAAGTTAAATCAAAGCTCATTTCCAGGAAATAACGAATCCCCAGATAGGGTGAGTTGGGATAGAGTGAATGAGATAATAACTGACAAGAGAATTGCATGGGCAATAAACAGCTTCTCACCATATAAAGCAGCTGGAGTAGATGGCATCTTCCCTGCATTGTTGCAGAAAGGGCTACCAATACTTAAACCACACTTCTTAGAACTACATACCAAACAAATGGAAGGTGGCCAAGGTCATTTATATACCAAAACCTGGGAAAGAGAATTACATCAATCCCAAAGCATTTATATGTCTGGCATCCTTCCTAATGAAAACCATGGAGAAGGTATTGGATAGACACATTAGGGATAATAAGCTACTGCTGAGACCATTACACTACTCGCAGTATGCTTATCAGGCAGGTAAATCCTGTGAGGTGGCTCTTCAACACCTAACATCCAAGATTGAAAAATCATTGGACCAAAAGGAATTAATAGCAGGCATCTTCATTGATATAGAAGAAGCCTTCGATAGAACTCCCTACTTGACAATAGAGCTCGAGAGAGGGCCGGAACCCGAAACTAATGGGGTTGACAGAGTAATATTAATAAAGATTAGCACACAGGTTAA
This sequence comes from Euschistus heros, assembly GCA_003667255.2. NCBI lineage: Eukaryota > Metazoa > Arthropoda > Insecta > Hemiptera > Pentatomidae > Euschistus > Euschistus heros. The sequence goes on along the minus strand of RCWM02000341.1, from coordinate 1,192,802 downwards.
GCACAACAAAGGTGGCAGTCTATCTGGACAACAAATTAAAATGGTTAACAAACACAACAAATAGAATATGTGTCGTCCAGAACTCTGAGAAGCCTATGGGCCTGTAAAAGGGCAGTAGGAAAAACCTGGGGTATGAAACCAAAGGTGGTTCATTGGATTTACACTATGGTAATCAGACCCACGATATTATATGCCACTGTGGTGTGGTGGCACAAAGCGGGACTGGAAAGAACCAAAGTCCAACTAAATAAAGTACAGAGACTGGCATGCCTCCTAATCACAGGGGCCATGAGAACCACTCCAACTGCAGCAATGGAAGTTATATTAAATCTCAGGCCACTACAGTTGGAGGTAGAAGCGAAAGCTATGCTTTCTATGTACAAACTTGTTGCACAAGGATTGCTCTTTGAACCATCTAAAAGAGATGGGCATAAGAAGCTATTAAACAAAATGGAGGGAATAGAGTTGCTTAAAATGAACTCAGACCTCCAGATAAAGAAACACATTGAGATTACCTTCAATGTGGAGACAGATATCGGGAAGCAACATCAAAAAAGCAATGGAATCAACTGCTAAACCGATGATTCCCTAACCAAGAAAGGTTCAGGAGCAGGAATATGGAGATTGAGCGACAAAAAGAGCACATCTCTTCCCCTGAGCGACAAAAAGAGCACATCTCTTCCCCTGGGGAAACATACTTCAGTATTTCAGGCTGAGGTAATGGCAATCTGTTACTGTGCCCAACAGCTAATAGAGGATAGAACACAGAACAGAACCATTAAGATTTACTCAGATAGCCAAGCTGCCCTGGGGGCTCGGAGAAATGTTATAACCAAATCTAAAGTTGTTGAGGATTGCAAACTATACCTCAACAAGCTAGCTGTTAACAACAGAATCTGGGTAGAATAGGTGAAAGGTCACTCCAATATTGCAGGAAATGAGAAGGCTGATAAACTGGCCAAACAAAGGTCGGACAGCAATCCCATTGCTCCCGAACCTATCTGTGGTATAGCCTGGAGCCTTGCTAAAAGTGAAATAACAAAGCTCTATAACAGCATAGCCTCTCAGAACTGGCATATGGAACAACTGAGACAGTCAAAACTGTTTCTGGGAGGGCACTGCAGGAAAAGAGGAACACAACATCTTAATCTTGACAGAGCCAAGCTCAAATACCTGACAGAAATGTATACAGGGCATTGCAGATTAAACAAACATCTCTGCGCAATGAAAATCAAGACGTCACCTATATGCAGATTCTGCAACAGGGAGGATGAGACGCCTTACTACATTATATGCGAATGCGATATACTGGCAAGGAGATTTCCTCATTTTGGGGAAGGATTCATCCTAGATCCGAGTGTGGACATAGATCCTATTATGATTATAGGGTACATGAAAACACTAGGACTGTACTAAAATAGTACAGGAAACACGGCACAGGCACAATGAGCCTTAAGGCTGAAGTGCCACTAAAGGCCGGCCTCAAAAAAAAAAAAAGAAAACATCTATTAGCTTTCGTCAAAATATGCTGCAGAAATATCAAAATTTCTGTTGCTGAAAATAGTAAATATTATAACATTTTTTTTTTTTTTTTTTTTTTTTTTTTTTTTTTTTTTTTTTTTTTTTTTTTTTTTTTTTTTAAGATTTACTTTTTTAAATATTTATAACCATATAGAATAATTCATATAACGTAAATATTTACTAATAATTATAGTGTCCCCTAAAACGTGTGATACCACTGCCATATAGTGATACCAACAAAAATAGCTCATACTTTATAGTTGAATTTCTTAAATTATACCAGAGTAGAATATTTTAGAGCTAATATCTGTTATAGGAAAAAATAAAACAGTTAAATGTATATAATTTAATGGTAACTCAATATTTACATAAACGTATCGCACATTTTATTAAAATTCAATATATCACACTTTTTTATTTCCTGAAGTACATAGTTAAAACTACTTATTCAAATAATAATGTAAGTACAAAACAGTAAAAATGCATAAAATGTAATATATTTTAAAATAGGATAAACACTAACTTTGGTAACTAAAATATACATGTAAAATTAACAATTTGAAATAAAAACTATATGTAAATAAAACAAACATAGTGTAATCATATTACATAATAATAATAAACTTCAATATATAAAAACCGTATTCAATTTAGAAATAATATGAAGTTCATGAAATATAAAATCCATACAATGGAAGTCAAAATGACTAGGCAAATCATTAATAAAAATAATATAAAAATCTGAATCACTTTGCATCTTCTAAAAATTAAGACTATAATACTGATAAAATATATGTTTCATTCACTGATTGATATATAGCAATTAAAAGGCAAGATTTAGGAACCAATCACATTTCTTGTATGTAATTTAAACAAAATAAAAATGATAAGGCACTCTGAAACATAAAATTAAGTTCATACTTTTTTTATTTTTTAAATTAAATTTTTCAAGCCCATTAGGGAAAATATACAAAACTAAAAGTCACAATTAAAAAAATAATATCTGACATATAAAAAAAAATAATTTAAAGTGAAAATAATTCATAAAACCATGATAGAAATTAAAAGCTTAAGTAAAAAAGTTAGTAACTACATAAAATTGCAAATATAATACCAATTTACAGATATATAAATAAACTTTATATTAATAATGGATTTAATAGTAAATCTGAGTGGTGATATTGACCAACCAACATTGCTGCCATCCATTGCAAATGTTCTTCTTTCGAACTTCCAGCAATTGTATTACCGAAATAAGGGCATTCTTTGGTCCTGCAATATAAAGAAAAATATTTTGATTAGAATATTGCGAATATTAAATAACAAATTAAAATAGCAAATATTTATTGTTTACTAGAGTTTCTTAAGTGCTTAGGAAAAAAAGTTTTTTTTAATTTAAATGTTAACGTAGAATAAGAATCTAAAATTAAAATAAAGTGATTCCCATTTAGAAAAACAAAGTTGATTACCATGCGTAAGTTTAAAAATTTTGCGTTAAGTTTACAAAATTTAAATCTATTTAAAAAAATTAAAGGGGGTATTTTTTGGTTATATAACCAACTTTGCTATATCTCTTAAAATTAGAAAAATTAGTGGGGATTAAAATTTAGAGGGATACACATTTACTTGATACAAAAAAATATGAAAGAACTAGCATCCCGTCGCGGCTTCACCCGCCCTCATAAGTAAAAATAATTTCTACTAAAAATTAAAGTTTTATTTGTTTATCGATAAGATTCTTGTGTTTTAGCATGTGGTTGAGCATTATGATTTTTTCACGCATAGCAGTAATTATTAATCTAGCTATAATTGCACTGATTAGATGGTTAAAGATTAAATAAAAGCACCATTAGACATAAAATTTTTAATTTTAATGTATGAATTGGTAACCAAGATGGATAGACTATTAAGATATTCTTGCGGAAAATAAACTGCATTATCAGTGCTTACGACAAAAGGCTCATGGATCATATTTTTACACACAATATAAAAAACCAAAGGATCAACATTTTGTTTAGTAATAATTTGTATTCGGCGGAAATAACTTTATTGATTTCATCTGGTAGGATGTTGATTTCGAACTATAAAAGTATATGACAGTATGGCAAACCTCAGTCCTGCCTCTCAACATTGTACATTTAAATTTTAGTTATTGTAAATTTTACCATTGCAAAACCTTCCTAGAATTATAAAAATTATTTATTTAGATGTCGGTACAGATGGGTTCAGTTTACCATTGTAAACTCTATTGTGGAATGGCGCTATACACAATCGGTCGATTTTCAAGCTTCACTGGGATCCACATATCGCACACCATATTTAAATCTTTTTTAATAATTTTCTTTATAGTTTTATAAGTAAATTTTATCATCAATTTTAAGCTCTTTTGTAACCTCTTATGTAGTATGGCACTCGCCACCTATCAGTCACTTTTCAAACTTCACTGTTGTCCACATATTATCTTTTTTTAATAAAAAATAAATTAAAAATCAGTAGATTTTAATATTGCTAAACATTCTTGGAACTATGTAGTTAATATTTAGTACAGATTTGTTCAGTAGTATTCGTGGTTAGTGATCACGAACAGAAATGGCTTGTCCTTTTATATATAACTTCATCATCGCCGTCGAGACTTCGCCCTCTCTCCTAAGTGAAGATCTTAGATAATTTTAACTAATAATTGATTTTTTTTACGTTATCGATAAAAATCTTCTATTAAAGTGAACAATTGAAAACTATATTTTTGATGATATTTTCACGTATAGCTATCTATCTTCATGGCTCTACAACCCTAGATGGATTGCCGATATTTTCACGTATAGCAGTCATTATTAACTGGATTAAATTTAGATTGATTAGGTGTTTGAAGATAACATAAAGCATAATTAGACATCCAATTTTCAATTTTAATATATGAGTTGGTAATCCAGATGGACAGAGACTATTAAGAAACTGTTGCATATAATGGACTGCATTATCAGTGCTTACAACTAAAGGTTCAAAATTCATATTTTTACACACAATATTAAACAGCTGAGGATTGGCATTTTGATTTGTAATTATTTTCTTTCGACAGAAATGTTATTGATTTGATCAGGTTGGATTTTAATTTCTAACCATAAAAGTATGTGATAGTGTGGCAAAACCCATTTCTAACACTCAACATTGTACATTTAAATTTTTATTTATTCTAAATCTAAAACTATGAAAATGACCTAGTTCAAATTTGGTATATTTCACTCCATATAGCTGTTTTAATAACAATTCAATTGAAAAAAAGTAAATTTTATTATCAATGTCCAGCTCTATGTAACACTACCTTTTAACCTTTCATGTAGATGGCAATTGCCGCCATTTTTGAACTTCACTGTTATCCACTTATTATTCATTTTTCAATTTCTATTAGCGAAAGAATTGTCAGAACTATTCAATTTAATTATAGAGAGAAAAGAAATACCAGAACAATGGAAATTGGCAAAAATTGCTATCTTGTTTAAAAAAGGCAATAGAAAACGAATGGATAACTATCGACCGATTTCACTTTGTTCCACAATATCAAAATTATTTTCCACTGTACTAAAAGAACGCCTAACAAAACAGATTATGGAGAATATAGCTATCGAACAGGCTGGATTTCGGAAGGGGTTTTCAGTAATGGACCATATTCAGACAGGAAATCAAATTATAGAAAAATCTAAAGAATATAATTTCTCTCTGTACCTCTGTTTTCTTGACTTCAGAAAAGCGTTCGAATCTATCTATCATGCAAGCATATCACAAGCCCTCAAAACTATAGGAATACAGAACAGATATATACAAATTATAGACCAGCTATATAAAGGTATGTCGGCATACATTGAAATGGAAAGAAAAGGAAATGTTTTCCCTGTAGAAAAAGGTATGAGACAAGGCGATCCACTCTCTCCAATTCTCTTCATTTTAGTCCTGGAGTTAGTTTTCTGGAACCTGGACTGGGAAAGAAAAGGAGTAAGAATCGATGGAAGGTGGCTGAACAACTTACGCTTTGCAGATGACATTGTGCTCTTTGCAACAAGTAGAGAGGAAATGGTTTCTATGTTGAATGAACTAGTACCAGAATGTAAAAAAGTAGGTCTAGTCCCAAACTATAATAAAACTAAATTAATGACAAATAGTGAAGAAATAGAAATAAGAATGGGCAATGATAACATAGAATACACTAACGAGCACATCTATCTCGGGCAACTTGTATCCTTCACCGATAGAACAAATAAAGAGATCCAAAGAAGAATTTCACAGAGTTGGAAAAAATACTGGTCCCTAAGGAGTATTATGAAAACCAATGTTGATATGGTATTTAAAAAACAAACTTTTGAAATATGTATCTTTCCAGTTCTGTCCTATGGAAGCCAAACATGGTCTCTCAGTAAGTTTCAAGAAAATAAAGTAAGAGTCTGGCAAAATGCAATAGAGAGAAGTATGACAAATATCAAAAGAAAGGATAGGATCAAGTGCATTGATATTCAGAAGAAAACAGGGCTCAAAGACTCTTCCATGCTTATAAAAAAATTAAAATGGAAATGGGCTGGACATGTGTTGAGATCTACTGACGACAGGTGGTCATATACTGTAACCGAGTGGACACCATATGACAATAGTAGGAACAGAGGAAGGCAATTGAAGAGATGGAGCGACTCCTTCAAAACAGAGGCTGGCCCAACATGGTGGAGAACAGCAAAGAATAAAAATTTATGGTGGGAAAAGTGGAATCAGATTTCGAACCCCGATTCCCAGTAGGACTGGTCACCTTGGGAAGTGTAAGACCATTACTCCTCTTAAAAAGAGGAAGGCTAGTGCAAGGAAGATAAATGTGTATGTATTTATTGTTTAATTGTATATATTATTTAGTTGCACAATGAAAGCTATTTTCAATTCATTTCATATTCATTTTTCAATAAAGAATTAGCTGAAAATCATTAGATTTTACTATTGCTAAACCATCCTATAAAGATGATGTAGTCAAAATTTGGTAGTGATTGGTTCAGTAGTTTTTGGCGGTTAGTGATCACAAACGAAAAATGGCTTGTCCTTTTATATAATAGTATAACCTTCTACCATCATATGTTAGAATCCTATAGAGCTAACAGATAATTGTGACTTGCAGATGATCTATATAAATAAAAATGAATTGCCAAATGTGTTGCTAAGCCTATAACTCGAGAACGGCTCGACCAATTCGGTTAGTTCTTTTCATAACGTTTTTGTTAAGGCACAAGGAAGGTTCTTATCTAATTAAAAAAAAAATAAATCGCCAAATGTGTTGCTAACCGTATAACTGGAGAACGGCTCGACCAATTCGGTTAATTCTTTTTTAACGTTTTTGTTAAGGCACAAGGAAGGTTCTTATCTATATAAATAAAAATAAATCGCCAAATGTGTTGCTAAGCGTAAAACTCGAGAACGGCTCGACCAATTCAGTTAGTTCTTTTCATAACGTTTTTGTTAAGGCACAAGGAAGGTTCTTATCTATATAAATAAAAATGAATCGCCAAATGTGTTGCTATGCGTATAATTCGAGAACGGCTCGACCAATTCGGCTAATTCTTTTTTAACGTTTTTGTTAAGGCACAAGGAAGGTTCTTATCCATATAAATAAAAATGAATCTAATAACATAAAAAATCAGTGTTGTGTTGTTTTATAGAAAATAGGGCAGAACAACGTCTACTGGGGCAGCTAGTATACAAATAATATTGCAACTATAAATTAAGATATAAGCTATCCTATCTTTCTTGTTGGATCAAACTGCACACAGTGTGCAGATTTGATTAAAATCGGTTCAGTAGTTTTGGTGTCAGTGTTGCCCAAGAATGTGATACGTAATTTATATATATTAGGATAAAAATTTCTCAACATGAAAATATGAACAATTTGACACCAAATTTGAGTCTTTAAGATGCTAAGTAGTTGATTATATGAACAATGCAACATCGACTATTTCCATGGCTCTCCCGCCAAACCCTACCACATTCCTGGGCGACAAAATGCGGTTTCATGGTCGGTTGGACCCCCTGAACAATAATCAGATGAGAAACATCGATGTGCGATTTATGCATATTCAACCGCACTCAGTGTCTGGACTATTATTAAAAACTCTCCATGTTTTTGAGTAGTATTTAAGATTTAAAACTCCACTAATGGAAATAGTTATACTAGAGCCATTGCCAGTCCCAAGCCTGGATAAAAAAGGAGGGTTGTTTCATGGACAGACCCCATGAATCGTAAAAAAGAACAATGTTATGAACACTCAACAGAGCCTCAGAATTCGACATATAGAATTGGCACATGGAATGTACGAATCCTATATAAAGTTGGAGCTCTTAAGGAGCTTGTGGATATGTCGCAGAAGGGATGCTAGGATATTTTGGCTTACAAGAGATGAGATAGACTGGAAGGGCTGATATTAAGGATTTTATAACACTATACAGTGGAAGTTAAAACAGACATGAATTTGGTGTTATGTGTGATTTATGCATATTCAACCACACTCAGTGTCTGGACTATTATTAAAAACTCTCCATGTTTTTGAGTAGTATTTAAGATTTAAAACTCCACTAATGGAAATAGTTATACTAGAGCAGTTTCATGGATTTTACTCAAATAGAGTAAAATCCGCAATCCTTGACTTCCAACCAATTAATGAGATACTATGCAAACTATGCATTGGAAGTTAGTTCAGGAAAAGTAGTTTAATCTGTGTTCACGCACACACAGAGGAGAAAGATGAAGAGGGGAAAGATACCTTCTATAAACAATTGGAAGCCACCTATATATAGCACTTGTCCCAGTTATATGAAAATCGTTTTAGGAGATTTTAATGTTTAAGTCGGGAAGGAAACGGAGCCGAGACCAACCCCAACCATTGGAGCGCAAGCACAAGACTAATGCCACTGGACACAGGATGGTAAGTTTTGCAACCTTAAAAGCCATGGTAGTCATGAGCACCAAGTTTCCTCATAAAAAAAAGTGCATAAACAAACATGGCACTCTCCAGATGACACCTCTACAAATCAAATTGATTACAAGCTGGAATCCACCAAAAACTTTAGTTGCGTGAATGATGTCAGATCCTATAGAGGATATGATGTTAACTCCGATCACTACTTAGTGCTCATGAAACTTCACCAAAAAATAAAATGCACCACCAAGAAACAAATGCTCCAGAGTGAGAAGTGGAACACTGAGTGCCTCAGGGAGGAAGAAGGGGCTAATAGGTTTGCTGATACATTTCTTGGGTCAGTAAAGAGTGTACCGGTTAGTGAAACTACAGAAACTATTGAAAACAGATGGAGGCGTATTAAGATAGAATTAACACATGCTACAAAAGAAGTGTATGAAGAAAAGAAAAGACATCCATGTAAACTGTTGGTTTGACGAAGAGTGCAGTTGGACAATCCAGAACCGGAATGAAAAAAGATTAATATGGATTAGCCAGAAAACAAGGAACAGTTTTAAGGAATACAAATATGCCAAAATGCATGTGAAGAGATTGGATAGAAGCAAGAAGTAAGAAACAAATTGAGCACCAAGAAAACTCAAAAAGCAACAACGAATCCCACAAATTCTACAGGTCGGTGAATAATGAAAAAATAAACTTTATGTTACAAGGGAACTGACTAAGAAAGGAAAACTAATCAAAGATGACCAAGGTAAAATGCTAATGCTGGAAGAAGAGGTGCAAGATAGGTGGCTGGAAAATTTCAAGAGCCTGCTGAACCCCAGAGGTGTGGAAATCTCCCAGGAAGACCATGCACAGTTACCATTGGATACAAATGAGAATGACATAGGAGCCATTCCGCCTAATATAAAAGACATCCTCAGGAAACTGAAGAATAATAAATCACCCGATAACGATGGACTATCCACCGAATTGTTTAAAGCAGGGCATCATGAAGTTGCCAGGGAACTGCAGGAACTGATGACACAGACATGGGAAGAGGAAAGCATACCTAAGGAATGGGATGAGACTACAGTAGTGCCCGTGTAAAAGAAGAAGGGATAGTCGACGAAATGCAGAAACTATCGAGGGATAAGCATGCTCAGCACTGCATATAAACTCTTCTCCATATCCCATTACAACAGGCCCCTCCCATATATAGAACTGAAACTGGGAGACTATCAAGGTGGGTTCCAACCCAACAGGTCCACTATTGATCAAATTTTCACCATTCGGCAAATTTGTGAGAAGATGAAGGGGTACCAGCAGACAACTTTGAAGTTATTTATTGATTTTAGGGCAGCCTATGATACAATAGTTAGGAGTACGCTCATAGTAGCTATGCATGAACTGGGATTACCAAATAAATTAATTCGATTGGTAAAATACCCAATGGAGAATACTATCTGCCAAGTAAAATGTTCTGGATGGAAGAAGCCTTTCTAAATTGAAAGTGGTCTAAGGCATGGGGATCCAATAGCACCCCTCCTGTTCAACATTGCTCTACAAGAAATGTCAATATAGCGGAATAAGAGCAGGGAGGAACAATATTTACGAAGATAACCCAAGTACTGGCATATGCTGATGATGTCAATTGGTAGATCCCTGCAGAGCATAAGGACGGCCTTTGAAGCAATGGACACTGAAGCCAAAATGATCGGTCTACACATAAACGAGGAGAAGACCAAGATCTTAGTTCTGAACAAAAGGCTAGATTGGAGGCAGAGTCACTATAAAATAGGCCCATACAGTTTTGAAATAGTGAGAAGCTTCCAATACCTTAGATATATTATTAATGATAACCTGGAAGAGGAAGAAGAGGTTAGAAACATAATTTCAGCTTGGAATAGAGCCTATTTCTCCATCTCAAGGATAATCAGAAGCAAACTTCTTAGCCATTCTACCAAGTTTATGCTGTACAAAACCCTAATTACACCTGTAGTCACATACACTGTAGAGACATGGATCCTCAACAATAAAAATATTAACCTACTGGTTTGAAAGAGTAATCCTAAGAAGAATTCTGAGGGCTGTGCATGAGGATGGTCACCGGTGGCGAAGTAAAAATAGCGAAATATTCCAGCTCTACAAAGGCATGAGCACCTCCTCTCACATCAGGATACAGAGGTTAAAATGGCTTGGCCACATGATGAGGATGAGTGATAATAAGAGTGGCCAATAGGGTGTACAAAAATGTACCAGATGGCCAGTGTCCACGTGGTAGGCCAAAGGGATGGGCCGATGGAGGGATGGCATAGAACATGATCTTCGGCAGCTAGGGATCTCTGTCATGGAAGCAACTGATCGAGGAAGATCGTTGGCTATTGTTGAGCAGGCCAAGGGTATCATCAGCACCTGTTGAGCCGATAGAAGAATTAAGATTTAAATGAAAATCTGATGAAAGTGATTTTTTTTTTTTTTTTTTGAATAATTCTGCATCTCTAAAATTTTTTTTAGTATTTAGCAAACTAAATATTAGAGAGCAAGAAGGATAATAGGGAACGTAATGTAAAAGCCCTGGGACTTTTACGTGATATCCATGTTTCTTTTAATTTCATATTTTTTTAACTAACATTTTTAAAAAGTAAAGAACTAAGCTTAGTTAAAAATCATCACATCTTACCTTTTTACAGGATCCTTTTTATCAATAAATGTAATAGACCACCTAAAGAACAAAAAATGAATCAGTATATCATAGAAGAATTATTAATAACAAAATTACAAAATTATTAATAACTAAATCTTGCACTATGATGTTTTTTACAAAGTTAATAGTAGAAGTTTGTTTTATTAATTAAGTAAGATAATTTATATTTGCATTCTCGAAAACCTAATCAATAATTATTGTAACAAAGTAATCTGAAAAGTAGTAATAATTTAAAATGTCCATTTTCAGTCAACAGCATGATCATAAAATTTGAATATATCAAAAAGATACATTTAAAATGGAAAGGGTCATATCTGAATTAAGAAAGATTAAATTTCACTAGGAAAGAGTAATAATTTATTTGAAGAAGTTACATTAGACTTTGATTTGAAGATAAATAACGTAAAAATTGTAATCAGATAGGGGGATTCAGATCTCCACAACCATTTAGCAAAAATGTCAGCATCCAAGATCCTTGTCTATAGGATATAATGCAGTTCTTTAATCTACTATATATTTGTCAAATACCACTCATTCATTTAACACAAAATCTCAAAAACCACCAAACGGATTGGAATGAAATATCATATGTGGCTTCCTCTAGGGCCGTAGGTGCTCGCTAAGAAAGGATTTTAAAAAATTCGGTCTGGATCGCGTGTAATTCGTGAAAAACGCGATTTCTCATGCATAGGAAATCCTTTGAACAAACATAACAGATCTTAATGAAACTTAGTACATTGCTTCTTATTAGATGTTAGATAATTGATAACAATTATTTACTGAGTAGTTTGCCCTGTATCGGTACTACAAAGGGGTAAAATAAAAGTACTCATATAGTTTTATTGGGCAAATAATAATAGATTTATTGTCATATGGTATATATTTGTTTATTTCGTGTAACCTCACTTTATGCTGCTATGGCTAATCGGACGACGCTAGGGTGGGAGTCCTAAATTTTGCCAATCCAGGTATAATTAGGATAGGGAACTTAACGAGTACCTGACATCGCACAGGCTCGGGACCTGATTTTACATCCCTTCCGAAGGACGGCATAGCTAAGGATTTTTTAAAAAAATCCTAAAAAACCCGGGAGGGTTAATAGGTTGCTATGCTAAACCACTACACACAGGTGACCCCACATATGGTATATGGTGATAAGCTAAATTTAAAAAATAGTTAGATGCCTAAACCACACACTTACCACAAATTAAGTTCTTTATTGTAGTAAACAAACAAAAATAAATTACTGGCATGTCGAAAGCTTATTGTACGGTACTTTCTGTGAACTCATGGTGGTTGCAGCGGTATACCCTTACAAGTTTGGGTAGTTTCGTGACGAGAAGCTATTAGCCTGCTATGGAGAAGAAGATGTGGCAGTTAAAAGACTTATGTTCTCTGGTGATGACATGGAAGGCCAGTTTGATGTACATATTCCTTACAAGCAACCCACCACCCTTGCTTCAACAGTAGCTTAATCCCGAACTACTCTTCCTTCAGCTTTCCGTAACAAGATAATTGTTCTGAGCCTGGACCTTCTCAAATTGGCTTTTCTCAACCAGGCCTAAGTTATATTTCTCGAATCTGAACAAGCTGAAATTGAATTAAACTCATCAATCTAAAAGAAAACAACGTAGGAAATGATTCAGATTCAGTTTGCAACAAACAACTGAGGAAATCGGCTGCAAAATATAGTCAAGCACATATAGAGGTCAAGAGGGAAGCTGTTAAGAAATACAGGAGAAATCATCCTGAAGTAAAAAGAAATGCTGTGCACACATGTACTGAGAATCGCCCAAATATACATAGAGGACCTGTACTAGCTGAAGTATAAAAAAACCCATCCTGAAATCCATAGGAAGTCTTAAAAAAAGTACTCAGAAAATAATCCTCATGTTAAACGTGTAGCTGTAACAAAACTCGATGAAAGACTTGCAATGGAGATGTTACAGCCATGGACAGTGAAGAAACATTCAGGTTACAAGTATGACCCAAAAACTGAATATGCAAAAGACAAAACAATCAATATTGGACAACAGTCAACTTGCAATTGGTGTTATGCTGTAAAATTGAACGATGAATGCTCTGCCATGTGCTGCAGTAACGAGAAAGCCCAACTTCCTCCCTTTCAAGAATATCCTCAACTCTTGAACAACCTCCTTACTTACGAACATCCTTAGGTTAAGCCTTTTCTAAATAATATTTGTCTAAATAATAAGAACGGTCTTTTCCAAATGACGTCGTTTGGAGCGAAATAGATAAAAGAGGGACATTTCTTGCCAACATTTAAGGTGCGAGGACAGGTATTACTGAATAGGGAGTTTGATGCCGGTAACACAACTGCAACCGTCTTTTATTCAGATAAATTTTGTTGGTGATGACAACCATAATAGAGACATTCGTTGTGGTTCCTTTCAAAATATCAAGCCTGCATTGGTAGCCCAAATCCAGAAAATTCTTCATGAACATAACAAGTATATCAAGGACTTCAGAGCTGCTGCTGAAGCTGTTCCCAAAGATCTACAAGATCTTCAGGTAGTTAAATCTCTTAAACCAGTGGCAGGCAGACCTTTTTCATTCTATAGATAAAATCATGGTTCCAAAACTCTGGACACCACTCTCTCCCCCTCCCCCTCTTAAGATCACACAATAGTTATTAAGTAGGCTATTACCACTACAGAAAACAACTCAAGATCACTTAGAGAAAACAATGTCCTAAATAATAAGGTTAGGTTAGGTTGATTGTTTTTGGACACTCAACTTCTATGGTCTTTAGTGCCCTGGTTCCTCAGTTTTTTTTTTATTTATATTTTTTCGAAAAAATTATATTGTTTCAAAAATGTGATAATTTTGTCAATATTGTAATTGTTATCTCCAAGCATAGTCTTCTTTAGGTAGTCTTCTTTCCAGCCGTTCCTGCTCAAAAAAAGTTTCGTACAGTGGGCATTCCTCGAGTATATGTCTGATCGTTACTTGGCACTGGCAGTATAAACATTTCGGTGAGGCTTCTTTCATTATAAGATTAGGACATTGTTTTCTCTAAGTGATCTTGAGTTGTTTTCTGTAGTGGTAATAGCCTACTTAATAACTATTGTGTGATCTTAAGAGGGGGAGGGAGAGAGTGGTGTCCAGAGTTTTGGAACCATGATTTTATCTATAGAATGAAAAAGGTCTGCCTGCCACTGGTTTAAGAGATTGGTTAGGGAGGCACAAAACCTTGTTTAAAAATATCCAGTCATAATTCAAAAGAATATTGACAGAACCCTAATAATGAATTAAAGTCAATTAATTATTGAAATATAATTTTATTAAAAATAAATTATCGAAGAAAATAATTATAATATATTTTTTTTTTTCTCTTCCATATTAACCCTATAAAAGAGTCGTTTATTAAAAAGTGAGCACATCCCATGCATGTAAGCATATTGTGTGCTTAGCTCATTACAAATACAAAAATGTTTGTTCAAGCATTTTAGTATGTAGGTATATAAAACAATGTTCGATGATGACGTTATTTTCGATTATGCTATCTTTTTCTTTTTCATCAATAAATTATTTAATAATAGCAAAAATAAATAAATTTTGATTGATAAATAAACCATAAAAAGACGGAAAAGTATTTTCCCCCGGAACCCACTTTTAACTGTTTTTGTTAACTGCTGGGCCCACAGGAACCATTCTGGTATCAAATAAGCGACTATATCGAAAAACGTTTGGAAGCAAAATGGCCTCTATTCGAATATGATATCCCTGTATCTTGGGAACCAATGGATATATAGAGCTTACCCTGATCTCAAATTGTAGAAAATTTAGTTTACTTTAAAAGTATGTAGAGTGACTATACCTATCAGACGCTTCCTTAACTGACATATTGAGCAAAAACTGAAAAAATTCTGAAAATTTTAGCATTAACAAAGACTTTTTCCCGACTTTCACAAATTTTCTGTAAATTCCCTACTTATTCCCGACCATATGAAATTCCCAACATATTCCTGGAATTTCCGACTAGTAGACACCCTGGAAAGGGGTCGGGCGCATTTTCAAGTTCTCCCGCCACTGGATGGACCCAGGCCCATTTCGTCAGCTTCATTTGTTGTTCAAGAGGTGGTCACATATGTGACAAATCCAACCGCATCTTGTTTCTCAAGTTTTCTTTAAAATGGAGTTCGACAGTGAAACAATTATTTCTGAAGTGCAAAACCATCCATGTCTATATGATTTGGAGAATGTTGATTTCAAAAATAAGGAAGAAAAATGAAGAATGAACTGAACAAATGGCAAAAACTATCCTGCAGTGAGATTAGAATCAGCTTGGTTGTGGGACTTCTCACAAATTATAATAAAATAAAAACCAGAAAACTTTTTTTTTTTCTTCTTGTTTTGTATTAAATCATTTGCATAATTATATTTATATAATAAGATGTTTAATTTTCTATAACCTATTGAATTTTTAATCTCACTTTATATTATGAATAAAACATAAATCACCCTCATTGAAAAATAATACCATGAAAATATAATTTATATAAGTTTCACAAATCTAATATTTCTTAAATCAACTGTACATGTGTGAAATTGTGGTCGTGGGGTCAGGAGTTTAGCAGATTTTCCTGCCAATTGAAAAAAAGCACGACTGTACGTGTGGCCGGGTCATTTGCCGGTTTTGCAGCGGCCGGAAAAGAAGCAGAATTGCTGCAGGAAATAAAGCACGTGTGGTCATTTAGCCTATTAGCTGATTTTCAAACTTCACTTTGCACCACATATTTATCGTTCTTAATAACAAATTAATTGAAAATCAGTCAATTTTATTATTGCTAAACCTTCCTTGAACCAGGAAGATGATGTATTTAAAATTTGGTACAGATTGGTTCAGTACTTTTCACGGTTAGTGATCCCTAGTGAAAAACGGCTTCTCTTTTTATACAATAGTAATAAAATAAATTACTAATTAAGAAAATAAATTTACTAATTAAGTAAATTACAACAGTAAATTAAGTAAATCACACAGAGAAATAAAATATTTGCACATACCTTGATTGAGGATTTCTTTTAGGTTCATGGCCAATATACCAAATTATCTCTTCAATGTTCCATTCACATAATTTTACAGCACACTAAAATAGATTTACCAAAATTGTTAGAAATCACACACAATTTTTCTAAATACTCTATGAGATTTATTTAATGATAATTAGTTTTGTAAATAGTTTTTTTTTCCCATCATTAATGGCACAAATTTGATGTATAGATTTGAGGCTTTTGCCAGCACATTTCAACCACAGATTTTTTTATTCTTGTTATTGCTATTACAATTTATTATAAATTATTGGTTCCAATAAATTTGGTATGATAATGAAAGATCAATTTAAATTAAACGTTTTTCCTATATACCATAAAAAAGTAAAGAATAAGAGCATAAAAAATTATATAATAAATAGAAACTATACGTATTAGAACACTTACAGCTTTATCTTTGTAGTAACTTAGTTTAGCTTGGCTAAATTCAAAAATAAAAGTCTTGAATGATTTGCTTTTTTTATCAGCGAATCGGAGTTCACCAGACTTTGATATTGGAGGTTTAGTCTAAAAAAAAACAAAAAAAAAAACGTAAAATGAAGTACATATAAAATATTAAAAACTAAACTGAATTTTAGGTGAATACATTTCAGCTGAAACAACCAAAATGAATGAATATTATAATTTTACAAACCTAGAAAGTAACCCTTACCTTGCACACAACTGTTATCCTCCAAGTTTGATACAGATTATTTTTTTTTAATAAAAAAAAAAAAAGAAGTAAAATAACCTTAGATAACATAAAAAGAACCTAACATTTTTTTTTTTTTTAAAAGAACATAAGATATATAGGAGTTTAAAAAGATAAGAAAGAGAGTAAGGTTGTAAATTTGAATAAAAAAAAGTTGTGTTCCAAGAAAAAGGTATTTTATTGATTTGTGAAGTGTTTGACTTATGTTACTAGGGTAAGTCCTTCTTTTTTTATTAATAGTTTTCGCTATTTTCCTTTTAAAAAAAAAAATAGCGTGGCGTCCGAGACGTCCGAGACTGTTATAAGTCGAACCTTGCCGTCTCCACTGGGCTTAAGGCAACAGTGCGGTGTAAATTTTATAAGTTTCAAAACTTGACCGTAACATTTTTGGCGCCCGAACAGGGACTTTAAAAGTAGAAATAAAGTAAAAAAAATATTCAAGATGAATGTGAACTTGCTCATCAAAGAGGAGCTTGAGTATGAACTAAAGATTCGTGGGGTTGTTGGGCTACCTACAGCAGACGAGATGCGGAAAAAACTTCGCACTTTTCTGAAGTTGGAGAGTGTAGGAAAATACGTCGCTCCTACAGTCGATCTACCTGCCGTATCGGAACTAGAAGTGTGCGATCAAAAGCTGGCTAAAATAGAAAAAAAAATATCTTCCTTAACATCTTCTAGTACTGCTGGAGATATGGAAAAGATTGACACAGTACTACAGCATTTGATTAACCGATTAAATCGGATCACGGCTAAAGATGCTGCTGATACTGAAGAAAAATCTAAGGCTATGTCACAGTGTCTGGAGTTGATTGATAAATTTGAGGAGTTGAAGTTAAGGTTAGATCAGCCAATGGTTGGCATACAAAATCCTGGGAATTCACAACAAAGTGATGGAAAAGAGGAGTCGGGGGAATCCACAGAAAATACTGAACGTCATTCAACGGCCAATCAGCATGGAGTAGGCGCGAGTGCAACTACCTTCGTGGTTCGGAAAAAACAAATTCCTATAAAGGATTGGGGTGTACACTTCACTGGAGATGGCGAGGGCCTAAGTGTACATGCCTTCTTGGAGACTGTCGAAGATCTGAGCCTGGCCAGGAGCTCGACTCAAGAAGATCTGTTTTCGGCGGCGTACGATTTCTTTAGAGGGCCTGCATTAATATGGTTTAGGTCGGTTAGAAGAGACGTTACATCGTGGTCTGAACTTGTCTCTGAGTTAAAGGCCGAATACGCACCATTAGACTACGAGGATCGATTATGGGAAGAAATACGACGAAGAACCCAAGGGCATACAGAGTCGATTGGTACCTACGTAGCGGTGATGAAGAATTATTTCAACAGGCTATCAGTTGTTCCTTCGGAGGATGAAATGCTTAGACTGATCAAGAAGAATATTGACCCTTACTATTTGGACCGGTTAGCATTACATCCAGTAACCACGTTGAAAAATTTGATCATCCTTGGGAGGCAGCTAGAAGAGGTGCGATGGAGGATCAATGTATATCGACCACCCCCTACCAGCAAAGGACTCCTTGAACCAGATTTGGCTTATCGCCCATACCAAAGGAAACCGGCTAATGAGATAAACACCTTAGAAACATCACAAGAACCTACCGAAGAAATTGGTAAGGGCACCCTGAAAACGTCACAAGAACCTATCCAAGGAAACGGTAAGGCCAATAATTTGTTCCGCTGTTGGAACTGTGGAGGAAGGAACCATTCATTCAAGAAGTGCTATCAAAAGAGAACCAAATTTTGCGAGGGTTGCGGGTTAAAAGGCTTGGAAAGACGAACGTGTGGGAGGTGCAACAAAACCAAACAGGGAAACGATCAGGGTCAGGCCTAAGTGGATAGGAGCCTAGACATAACCCTAAATCCACAACCAAAGCAGAGTGGGAAGAATGGTTGGGAATAGTAAAGGATGTTTATGAAGGAAAAAAGGGGAAAATTCATAGACACCCTGAAAACGATTTAGACCAACGGCCATATCTGAGAATAAACATTCTGGGAAAAAGCGAACTTGGTTTATTAGATTCTGGGGCTTCCAGATCTCTCATGAGTAGAGAGTGCTGGGAAAGATTCGCAGGACTTGGAGTCACCCTGCGAGATGAGTCAGATGTAAGAATAAGCGCAGCTGGAGGCAATACGCTCTACGTGGAAGGGAGTATGAGATTGCCAGTGGAATTAGAGGGTAGAACACGGGAGATTGATTTTATTGTTGTACCATTCTTGGTTGATGATTTTATTTTCGGTATTGACTTTTGGAATAAATTCAGACTAGTGCCGAACGTATTTCAAAACTCGTTTAAGTTTTCAGATGAAACGTGCTTAGCGGTATCCCAGAATGAACCGACTGTATTGACCAGACCTAATCTTACTCCAACCCAGAAAAAAATCGTAGAGAGTTTAGTTGAGAAATGGCGTAGTGCTAGACCATCAAAGCTGGGTTGTACGAGTAAAGTCGAACATGAGATACATACAGGCAATAGCAAACCCATTAAGCAGCGTTATTACCCTGTTTCGCCGAAGATCCAAGCCATATTAGACAAGGAGCTTGATGAAATGCTCAAGGATCAAATCGTGGAGCCATCGCAGAGCGCTTGGTCATCACCTGTTGTTTTGGTCCGGAAGCCGGATGAGTCATATAGATTCTGTGTGGATTACCGCCAATTGAATGCAGTGACTAAAAGGGATGCCTACCCACTCCCTTATATCACCAACATTCTCGATAGGCTACGTGATGCAAAGATTTTGTCTTCCATCGACATTAAAAGTGCATATTGGCAGATACCGATGGCAAAAGAGAGTAAAGAGAAAACTGCATTCACTGTCCCTAACCGTGGCCTATTTCATTTCTGTAGAATGCCTTTCGGGCTACACAATGCCCCAGCGACCTGGCAAAGGCTCATTGATGATGTATTGAGAGCGGATTTGGAGCCGAATATTTTCGTCTATTTAGATGATATTATTATAGTATCATCAGATTTTGAATCACATTTAGCTACTCTGAAGAAGGTTTTTGAACGGTTATACGCGGCAAACTTAACCGTAAATTAGGAAAAGAGCCAGTTTTGCAGAGAACTCAAATTCCTGGGATATGTGGTAAATGAGAATGGTCTACAAGTAGACCCTGGTAAAATACAGGCCATACTCAACTATCCAGCGCCTAAGAATGTAAAACAGGTTAGACAATTTATAGGACTTTCCTCCTGGTATCGCCGGTTTGTTCCAAATTTCTCCACATTGACTGCACCCCTTTCAGATTTACTGAAGAAAAACAAGAAATGGAAATGGGGAGATGAACCAAAACAAGGGTTCAGCCTGTTGCAGGAAAAACTGGTGACTGCACCTGTCTTAACATGCCCAGATTTTAGTAAACCGTTCATCCTTCAAACTGACGCCTCGAACACGAGATTAGGTGCAATTATTTTTCACGAATACCCAGAAGGAGGATCGCGTACGCTAGCCGAGGCTTGACAGCTTCAGAGAGAAAGTACAGTGTCACGGAGCAAGAGTGCTTAGCAATACTCTGGGCCGTTGAAAAATTCCGACCTTATTTGGAGGGAATGGAGTTCACTGTAATCACAGACCACATTGCGCTGAAGTGGCTGAACAATCTCAAGGACCCTCAAGGTCGACTAGCTAGGTGGGCTTTAAAGCTGCAACAACACCAATTCACAATCATGCACCGTCCGGGTAAACAGAACGCTGCTGCGGATGCTCTGTCCCGAACCTACGAGTTACCTGTTTGTAGAATTGATGTCAGAGGAGAAATACTGGACACGTGGTATTTGAAAATGATACAGCGAGTTGAAGAAGATCCTACAAAATACGCAGATTGGAGAGTAGAAAAAAATCAATCGTTCTGGAAATGTGTCCCTAATAAAAAGAAAATAGTAGGAGACGATAACCGATGGAAGTGGTATTGCCCAAAGATAAACGTAATGAAGCCTTCTGGGAATGTCATGACCAAGCAACAGCGGGGCATTTAGGTCGCTTTAAAACACTACAACGGTTGAGAGAGTACTATTATTGGCCAGGCATGGCCTCTGACACGGCTAAATATGTGGCTAGGTGCGAGACATGCTTAGCGCACAAGCCTCTGCAGAGAGCCCCTGCGGGACTCATGGGAGAACAACGCGTCGTTTCAAAACCATGGCAAATGGTTTCGGTTGATATAATTGGGCCATTACCATTATCGACGAACCAGAACCGATTTATTTTGGCGTTTTCGGATTACTTCACAAAGTATAGCATATTTGTGCCCCTTCGGACAGTAACTGGGAAAAAGGCTAGTTCCTTACTGGAAAAGGAGGTAATTCTCATGTTTGGATGTCCAAAAACATTAATATGTGACAATGGACCTCAATTCAAGAGCCGTGAATTTCAAACCAAAGTTGCTGAATACTCAATCAATCTCCTATACACTCCTTATTATCACCCTCAGTCTAATCCGATGGAGCGGCCCAACCGTGTAATTAAGACCTTGATTGCGTCATATGTGAAAGAAAATCACCGTCATTGGGACAAACATATTTATAAACTGGCGTTTGCTATGAAAACGGCTGTACACGAAGTCACGGGTTTCACACCAGCTTACTTGAATTTTGGAAGGGAACTCCCCAGAAGTGGCACAGATTACCACAGTGTATCAAATGGACCAGATGTATCAGATATGGGAGACCGACAAGAGTTTGCTGACAAACTTCAGAACCTACCTCTGTTGTACGGGGAAATTAAAGAGGAACTCAGAAAGGCTTACGAGAGAAGCAGACACAACTACAACCTTCGGCGAAGACATCAAGAATTTAAAGTAGGCGATACTGTTTGGAAGAAGAATCAGGTGTTGTCGGATGCGTCGAGGTACGTTAGCGGGAAACTAGCACCATCCTTCGTAAAGTGTCGTGTTATTAGACGATTCGGAAATCTCACTTACGAACTGGAAAACATGGATGGGATCAATATGGGAAAATGGCATGTGAAGGATCTGAAAGCGCACCCAGAACAACCCACTGACTAGGTTATTTTATTTCATTTTTTTATATACGAAAGAGGAGGATGGATACAGATTATTTTTTTTTTAATAAAAAAAAAAAAAAACTAAAATAACCTTAGATAACATAAAAAGAACCTAACATTTTTTTTTTTTTTAAAAGAACATAAGATATATAGGAGTTTAAAAAGATAAGAAAGAGAGTAAGGTTGTAAATTTGAATAAAAAAAGTTGTGTTCCAAGAAAAAGGTATTTTATTGATTTGTGAAGTGTTTGACTTATGTTACTAGGGTAAGTCCTTCTTTTTTATTAATAGTTTTCGCTATTTTCCTTTAAAAAAAAAAATAGCGTGGCGTCCGAGACTGGTATAAGTCGAACCTTGCCGTCTCCACTGGGCTTAAGGCAACAGTGTGCGGTGTAAATTTTTATAAGTTTCAAAACTTGACCGTAACAAGTTTTGTTTATAGACACAGAATACAGAATAACATAGAAGCGGCAAAGGGGCAAAAGATGGAGTTGCTCTCACTTTGTTGACATCTCCTCCACTACTAAATCTAATATCTAATAGTCGCTTCTGGCAGCAGAATCTATAGCCTAATCCATTATTTGGACTTGAATAGATACAAAGTTCACTGAATTGCAACTAATTGTCCATACATTTGTCACATGTACATTTATGAATCATCTAGGAATTCCAAAAAACACAGAATATTTTTAATTCTCATCTATTAATAATAAAAAAAATCAAACTTTGGGGATTCTTGATTTAGAAATATCTTAATTTTCTGGTCAATGAAATTTACTTTTTGTTTTATAATTTAGAAATTAATTTTTTATCTGTGGTTTAATGAGCAAATATTTTTCATTGAAGTTACATATCTTTTTGTGGCCTTTGTTTCTGAAATAAGCCATTCAAATAATGACATAAGCCAAACATCATTTAAATTAACAAAATTTCGCTTTACTAGCCACTTATTTTAAAGTTATTTAATAATTTTGGTTCCATATGTTTTGGAAAACCATGGAGATGGAATTGCACCTTCCTTCAAGTTTAAATGAAATGGAGATCTCCCAAAATCAATAAAGAAAAATATCTATTCAACTAAGAATACTTGTTTCTGATAGATTTTAAACCTTGCACCTATTCATTTAAAGGGAAGCAACAAACTAAAGAAAAAAAATTGTAACTTCTTCTCTTCAACATTGTCTAACTAATATCTACAAAATTATTATTCAAAAAAAAAAAAAGTCCCATGAATCAAAAAAAAAAAAATCAACTATTGATCAGCTATATTCTTTAAAAGTTAGAAAACTGATTCTCTTATATCAATGTAGGTGCCTGTATTCTAATGAAACAAATAAATTATAATAATAATAAATTCATAATGAGGTCCTTCCAATTATAGTTATGAGTTATGGGACAAATTACCACAAGTCTTAAACTGTATTAAAATCATTCATCATGGTTGTAGAAATAAAAATAAACTTAGAAGTTAGTTAAAGTTAAAGATTTTAGTGAAATTTAAATTTTCTTGAATCAAATTTAAATGTAACTAGAGCCTGAATATAGGTCAACTCCTTATTCAGAGTGATAAATTAGAAAAAGCAGGTACAATGGAATCTCTCTAATCCGAACATTCCAGAAATCCGAACTAGCGAGTAAGCAGAACTTTTACATATTTACATATATATTTTTTTAAATCTATTTTATTGGCTGCTTTCAAATGAATAAAAAAAGTAATTAATTAGAAGACCCTATGTTTAAAACTTTGTTTTAAAATTAATTTCATAAATATACAGGGTGTCCCGAATTTAAATGGCAAAACTTCAGGAACTTATAGGGGACCGAAAAACTAAGACAAAAAGTCCATTAGAGATTTGCTCGTTTTTGCTTAGTTTTAGAGAAAATCACAAAAAAAGAAACAAAACAAAAATGTTACATGTAGCGATTATCACCTTTCAAAGTTTGTAAGGCTAGGCAGTGAGATATGTAAACACTTAATGTTATCCTTTACATTCTTTTATTTGTTTAAATTTTGGCTTCCTTCTAGGATTATAATTCCTAAAGCAGTCTTCAGTCAGTTACTCAGATATTTTTGTGTGAATAGCATCAGCCACAATGCCGCATAAATATTCTAATGTTGAATACGCTGATATGATTTTTGTGTATGGTTTCTGTATCGGTAATGCTTTAGAAGCGGTGCGGGATTATGCGCGTCGATTTCCAAATAGAAGAGTGCCTAATCGACGAGTCTTTTCGTTAACTTTTAATAGACTACGAGAGAATGGGTCATTCATAATATGTAATGAAGGCGACCAATTCCAGGCAGCAATAAGAGCAGATTATGGGAGAAGAAATTGTGTCCAACACCACTTCAATAACAATCCTGAGACTAGCATCCGAAGAGCATCTGCTGCAATAGCAATATGGCGAACTTTGAAAGGTGGTAATAGCTGCTACCTATACCATCTTCAAAAAGTTCAGAATTTATTACCTCAAGATTATGTCAAGAGATTGAATTTTAGTAACTGGTTTCTTGACAAAATTCGCGATGATAATTTATTTCCAATAAAAATTATATGGACCGATGAAGCTACCTTTACAAGAGGAGGAATTGTTAATCAAAGAAATTATCATGTATGAGCTCTTGAAAATTCCAGAGCTATTAGAGAGAATAGGTTTCAGCATGAATTTGCTATTAACGTTTGGCTTGGAATTTGGAACGGATTACTGGTGGGACCATATTTTTTTACCTGGAAGATTGAATGGTATCACATTTACACATTTTTTAGAGAATGATTTTTCTAATTATTTAGATGACATTCCCTTACAGCAGCGGATTGAAATGTGGTTCCAACTCGATGGATGTCCAGCTCATTATAGCAGAGTTTCTCGAGCTTGGCTGGATATAAATTATCCACAACGATGGATTGGACGTGGAGGAGCAGTACCTTGGCCACCCAGATCACCCATGGATTTCTTCGTATGGGGAATCTTGAAGCAGAAAGTTTATTTGGTGTCAATCAACTCAAGAGAGCAATTAAGAGACCGAATCATAGATGCAGTGCACCAAATATCATCAGAACAATGTTTAACTGCAATTTATCAAGTGAGTGCTAGATGTAATGCTTGCATTGGTGCAAGAGGACAACATTTTATGCAATATTTACATTAAAAATAACATAAAAAATATAAATATAAATGTAAATAAATAAGTATAAAAATGAAAACTTGTTTTGTTTCTTTTTTTGCGATTTTCTCTAAAACTAAGCAAAAACGAGCAAATCTTTAAAGGACTTTTTGTCTTAGTTTTGCAACTTTGCACATGCTAGACACCACATTAAGAATTAAGCAAGGTATCGATTCTTCATGAAATCTAATACAGAATAAGGATCTAAAATAAAATTAGAGATTTTTATATATAAACAAAAAAAAATTTGATTACAAAACTGAAATCAACATAAAAAATTAAAAGGAGGTTACATGACAAATTTTTGCTCTGTTTCTTAAAATAAGAACTCGCGATTTTTTATCCTCAACCACACTCAGTGCCTAGACAATACCTATTGACTTACACCACTCTCATTCTCAAGATATCTGTTTTTGTTAAATTTGATAATGATATTGTGTTTTTACTGGCTTGTAAAAAGTTCTCAAAGTACACAAAGTACTCTTTGTGGTAAAGAGTTCAACATAATTGATGATGTCAATTAATAGAGCAGTGATAAATGAGCAATAATAGTGAATAAACCCAATTTTGAAATTTTTTGACTAACACCACTTTTATTCTCACTAGCTCAATTTTACATACATACATATTTTGTGTTTTCATATTTGTAAAAAAGGAGAGATGTTAAATAAAGTGAGATTCATGAGGAAATCAGTTTTGAAGTTTCTTTTCACAGCCATCATATGCGTTATCTTAGAGTACAATTAGGCCTGTTTTCCACTTCTTGGCTTTCCTAGATTCCCTTTTTGTATATATTTTTATTTTTATTTTTTTTTAAAATATGTTTGTTTGTATTTTAATCTATATTTGGACTTGTTAATTATTTTAGTACAGTATAAACTCTCTTAAGTAGAACCTCGATTAAACAAAATGTTTTGTAAGTCCTGGTTTTCTTAGAGAACAAAATCACAGCTCATATCCGGAAACTCTAATAAATGGAAACAGAAAGTTTTGTTCTAAATAAATAGGCAAAGCCTCTCTCTTTACTGGAAAAATTATTTCTTTACATCTGTAATTCCTGGGATCATTAGTTTTTTTGTTGTGTCTAATAGCTAACTATTATTTTCTGTGAATAGTTATGTTTGTGTTGGTTTCCCTTAATTGTTTTCTTTCCCCTTCCCTTGGTATTTATTCCCTTTTACCAAACCAGTAGCTCTATGGAGACCTCATGGTGTACGTTTATTAAAACACCGTCATTAAAATGTTGCGAAACAGACAATGTTCATCTGAGAGGGAATTCTATCCAAATCCTCCTTGACTTACTAAGGAGTGAAAACTGATGAACAACTAACCTTCAAAGATCACGTAATAAAGATGTCAGAAAAAGCAGCTGGAGTCAACACTGCACTGTCTAGAGTGATGCCTAGCATAGGTGATGCCCGGCAGACCCGAAGACTACTGCTGTCAAGCGTCGTAACATCCATTGTCTTTTATACTGTGGTGATATGAATCTCTGTGTATCACCGAAGTGTCCTAAGAGTTATTAGTGCATTTAGAACAGTATCCTGTGAGGCAGCAGGTGTGGTAGCCAGGATGCCACCTATCGAACTAATAGCTGAAGAAAGGAAGAGGTCATATCGAAGAAGTGAACGCATTCCCAGAGCCAATGAGAGGAGACTATTGTAGCTTGGCAGCAGCGTTGGGACATTGCTTTAAGGCTAAACATCCCGATTTTTAGTAAGATTTTTTTTCAAGAGATGGCAGCACTTTTGGGGCGAATTTATTTTCGCTCTCATTTGTGAACAGAATCATCAATATTAGATCTGTAAGCGGATTTAGTAATAAAAACCCCATTAAATTCATGCTAAGTTTTCCGAATTTTTTTTTTTGTCAATTATTTTAAATTTAAAAAAATTATCTGGCTAACTATTGGTTTTTTTTTAAAAAAGCTGGTTATAGTCACTCAGTCATAAGTCAATTGAACACAATTGTGCAAACAGATTCATTTTCGGTTGCATAGGTTGATCGTAATTTGAAAAATACAATTTGTAAGGAAGCGGGTGATTAGATTAGTAAACTACCTGCTGTTGTAGTAGTGGGGGAAGGGCCGTGAGGACCCAGCTCCCAGTCAGCTACCGATCTAACGTCTCCCCAATAGTGGAAACACCGACAGAATAGAGGCCAACAAAATTTGATATACTTTTTAGAATATAAATAATATTTTAAAAAACGAACCTGTGTGCAAATTTCAAAATAACTATATATGTTCTTCGATAGTTAATAAAAAGAAAAAAAAAAACTAAAACAAACTCTTTTAAAGCATAGTTAGAATATCTATGAAATTTATAAACATTTTTAAACCTAGGAGATATTAAAAATAATAAACCGACAAAAAATGATATTTGGAAAAAATATCGAGTTAACATATGAATACTTTAGGTAATTAAAAATACCCTAAACAAATATTTTGGCATTGTTCTAGAGGAATTTATTTCACTGATTATTATATTATAACAACGGAATTTTTTTTTTTTTTTTTTTTTTTTTTTTTTATAGGATTATTAGTTTTCAAGATATAGTGGGGGAAAACAGTAGCGGGCCCCGGTTCGGACAAATATTTGCTTCTAGGGCCTTCATCAATCGTTTCTCAGAAAAAAGTTGTAGAGCATTAAATTTTCTTTGATTATCGTATATACATATGTCACTTTATTAAAAATATTTGACAAAAAGTGAGGTAAAAAAATTTGTTTTTCTCGCTTATTATCTATTTTTAATAACGTATATCTCAAAAACCGTTGAGCGTTAGA
Source organism: Euschistus heros (assembly GCA_003667255.2). Lineage (NCBI taxonomy): Eukaryota > Metazoa > Arthropoda > Insecta > Hemiptera > Pentatomidae > Euschistus > Euschistus heros. Next base: position 1,164,926 of record RCWM02000341.1, on the reverse strand, counting down.
CAAGTGTTTATAGTAAATTTAATTAGCTTTAATTTTGATAGGTACCATATTTTTCCAGAGTTCACCCATTTTCGAGATATAATAGAAAAACTGAAACAGGAGAACTCAGGAGGAACCAACTCCAAAACTGTTTGTCCGATCTGAAATTTCATTTTTTAAAAAAATAAAATCAATAAATAAATAAATTAAATTTATAAAATAAAATTTTAGAAAAACTTGGTTTCGCGGAGAAGTGCGACCCCAGTCAGAGTGCTGAAATGAGGGGTGTAGAGTATGCACTCTACAAATAAAATATGCGACTATTTTTGACTTCACAGCTTCGTTAGGAGTCTTTGGAAGGTAAAGGTGACTTTTCGCCCCTTATTTAGAATGCCAAAACAAAGGTATATGCAAAAATTTAGCTTTATTTCTTTCCAAGGTGAAATCCTTATTTGAATGGAGTTTTGGTGGAATTTCTCACTGGCAGTTCTATAATAATTTATGATTACGACAAAACGTACTTTACAATTTAAAATTATTGTAGATATTAGAATTCATCAGATTTCTAATCTGTACAATATAATCAAACCATTATGATCTTGTATCAAATTTTATAACTTTTTGAACTCAACAATTTTTTATGAAATCAGCAAAAGTACAAAAGCTTTTTTATTTTAATATTAATAAAGTAAGTAATTTTACAATATAGCTCGAACGTTAGTAGTAGTAAGAACTAAAACTTTTATGCAAACCCTCTTTTGAATTAAATGTTCCCTCAATACGTACATTTGAGCTCTTTTGAAAAAAAAAAATAAATAATTCAACACCTTGCAATAAATAATATTCATTATTGTTCATTAAATAGTAAAAAAAAAAAAGTATAGATATTCTATGAATCAGAGTTAGAAAAGAATTAGTGTCAGGATTCCAGGTGTGTTTGGGTATGGTTCTTGAAAAAACAGATAGACAAAACAGAGAATACTTCCAATTCGAAAATAAGCACATTTAATAAAAAAAGTATATAAAACTAAAGTTGTTGCAAATTAGATTTGCTTTATGCATAGAACGAAAATGTGCTAAGAGTAGCGGTTTCCGAGTTTTTGATCAAACAGTTAAGAACATACGATGTTCAACCCTTTCAAAAATGTTCTAAAAACAATGATGGTATAGGGATTATTATTGTTTGACTCTGATTCATGTATACTACCGCTATAGTCCCGGCATATGTAATAATGTCAACTCTTGAGCTTTTTTACCCGTTTTCATACAAATTATTGTTATATTTTTTATATTTTGCTAAGAAAACATAACGAACCCCACAATGTGATGTGGCCGAGAGAAATCACAAAAAAAATCACATTCTTTAATTGATTTCCACTACTTGTATTTACAACCAAATAAATCAAATCATACGAATATAAAAGGACAAACCGTTTTGTAGGTAAATATATCCAACCATTAGTAGGAAATTACACTTTAAAATTACTTTTCCCGGTAATGTTTTTAAAAATATGTTATAATTATTATGGTATACGCTAGGAAAAATTACATATCCACGAGACTTGGAAACAATGAAATTACCTTATATTACGGTAGTTCTAAAACATTTCCAAGGAGCCAGTTATAAAACTGATTTTATTCATCAGTCATTGTTTAATTTTATATACGATTTTTACAGTCAACTAATGTAAAATTATTGATTTTCAAAGTTGAATTCGAACAATTCAGCGAAACAACACTATGTTTTTAAATTACATCATAGTAAATATTATATGGGTACGTACTCTTTTTCATTATCAGCTCTTCTTTTCAGTTCAGGTTTTCTTCGTCTAGCAGATACGCGGAGATTCTTTTTGGATTTAGAACTATTTATATAAAAATATCTACGTCCAATAGATTGTTCTTCTTTGTTATGTTATGTTCTATCTTTACAACGATAGAAATTAAACGGAAATACAATTTGTTATGAACAGGAAATATTTTTTTTTTGTTATTGGATTTTCCGGAATATCTTTTACCTGGTTTCTTTACTATCGGATTAACTTCATATACCGACATGCTACCTAAATTTATATTAGGTAAAAGGTAATAAATTTACATAAGTAAGTATTTATATGTAAATTTATATATAATTACATAGGTATCTATCTATCGGCTAGGTAACTTTTGGAATATTTTATATTATTTGTCCCAAATACATTACCGGTGAAAAGGGTCAGATAATGTTAGACTTCCTGCAGTAAGTAAACAAATTTTTTTCTCTATTTGAAAATAAATAGACAATAACTCCTTTGTTGACTTTATAAAAAGACATATTTATCACAACTATAAGTTAACTATGCAGCTATTATCAATTCATGATTTTTCAGATTTTTGGATCTTCAAAGTTCTGTACAACACATTATAGTAAAAGTTTTTTTTTTGTTTTTTTAATATATTTCAATTACTATGGTTGACATTCAACTTGTTAGACCGTCAAACGCTTCGAGTGGAAATAAAAGTTTACAAATTATTGTAGCTAGGCCTGTTTGTTCCTAATAATTAGTCAGTGAAAAGGGCCAATGTTTCCTATAGATACCGCAATAAAATAAGAATTGCATAAACAAAATGTTGTTTTTTTTATTTGGTAATAAATAGACAAATAGAATATTTAATAAATTTATCAAAATATATATTAAAACTTGAATTCAGCTTCTGTCAATTTCGAAAAATTTAACTTAATTGCCTTATTCTTACTTAAAATAAGAAATTGTTATTATGTAGAATGAATCTAACGACACAAAAAAAAATAATAATAACAAGAAAACAAAATCATACAATTTTTCTTTGGCTCTTCACAAATCGAGGAATACCTATGTGAGAGACATTTCGGTAAGGAAGAGACCGTTTCAGCCGGTGACGCAATTCCATCCGGTTGTAAACAAAATTCGTATTTTTCACATCACGATCGTAATATACATGCTATGATTAGTTGAAATGTGTCATTCGTTTCAGAAAACGTTTCTACAACTGACTATAACCTCATATTTTTAAAAATATATATTTAACACCTATTTTTACGTTCTATTTTCTTAATTATTGAATTTATAGAGAAAAACGCTTCGTAGCGTGAATTCTGTGTTTACCAAATACCCAAAGAATTTTACAGATTGAAAATCGGACATTCCGTTCCGTAGAAATTCCGGAAATAAATTCTACTGTTTCCAGCGCTTGACTGAAAGGGGTATATTTAGCTTTAAGTGGGAAATGGACACACAGGCTGGTCCCTCGAATTCAACACTGGGTGAACCGGAAGCACGGAGAGGTAGACTACTACTTAACTCAGTTGCTCACTGGACATGGAGCCTTCCGAGCCTATCAGTATAGGTTCAAACTAGATCTTACAGGGAAATGCCCAGCCTGCCCGGCGGTGGATGAGAGTGCGAGGGAACTTTTCAAACAAAAAGTTCTCATTTTTATTTATTTATCTTTTTTTTTTAATAATCTTCCATGTAAATGAAACCTCTATTCAACAGATGAATAGCCTATTTCCCAAACGTTCCTTTTAATGAAGAGTATACTGCAGATATTACTCATACATTTTATAAATTACATACGTTAAAAACAACATTTATACTGATTTTTTATTTATTTTCCCATAACATCTATAATATTTTTCGGTAATCCGAACACCTTCTAGCAACAATTAGTTGGGATTGGTGAGATTCCACTGTATTTGGGTAAAAACGGTATTATTTTTCTTTTCAAGCTAATCTATCAGACATTGATTAACATGAAGTTAAATATGAAATATGAAGTTTTAAAAAAATAAAGTCCTTATAATTTAATTCATGTAGAAATAATTTCATATTAATTTATGTTTCATATGACATAGTGGCAATAACTTTTATAATTTGTTCAAAATTAAAAATGTTTAGTTTTGTTAAAAGGGTTAACTTGATTTGTTTGTTTGCTTTAATATAAAATGAAACAACCAATTTTATCAAGGGCCATATAAGTAAATGCTTTAAATAGGTTTAATTTAATGCCTATTCAAAAGAACAAACCATTTAATAACATTAGACTTAAACTCTGACATGAAGTACATGGGGATGATCTTTCCACCCAACTGCCGCTTATATGTTGTTCCATATTCTGTGTTTATAGATTGCTTTACTAGTGCAATTCATAACTGCTGCAGGCATATTTAAATACAAATGGATTTACACTAGCTCATAAGATAAACAAACTCCCAACAAATCATTTTAGTAGAGGTTTGACCTTTATAAGCAAAGTTGATATCTTTTAACTTATAATTTAAAATCAATATTTTTCAATTAATAAAAACTTTGCAAAGTCAATGTAATAATAATAAATATTATTATGTTAGTAATATTACATTAACCATACCAATATTATAAATTTTGTTATAACATTAGTAAATATTTGTAAACAAAGTTTAAAATGCATGTTCAAAAACCATATGATAGATAACCCACCTATACATTCTCCAGGAGTATCCTTCCTTTTCTTTCATAAATTTTCCTATATTGACATTAGTATTTTTGTTTAATTTTTCTTATTCTAAACTCACACCTTAGTCATCTTACAAGGGGACGTTTGCAGTTGTAACTCACAGATTTGAATGCCGATTTTAATGCGGGTAGTAGGGACCTATAATAGTGCAAAACTTATAGTTTATAGATAGAGTTATAGCCGCCAATGGGCATTAGGAACCGAGAAAAAAAATAAAATATGAAAATCACGTTTTATTTTTTTTCTCAGCTCTCAGTCAAGATAGAGAAATGATTCTTTCACGTTTAATTGAAGTTATGTAAGGTATTTGATATAAAAATACTTTCGTTATGCTCAAGAAACTACCCGTCTATAGGGTGCTCAAAAACTCTAAACAAAATTACGAAATTCCAAGGAAATCCGCTGTAAATCAGTGGAAATTTTTTTTTTATGAAAAACTGACCTCAAATCTCGATTTAACACACCATAAAACCCTTATATGTGTAATTTTATCAAAATCAAAAAATATTGATTTTTTACCCCTTTCGAGGAGGTTAAAATTTTGAAGTGTTCATGTGTGTGTTCAACCGATTGCAATAGTAATAGCATCACTAGAATCAGCATACATTCTGCTTTTTATCCATGCCTATAACATTGGATTTACTCCCGAGTTTAGTGGACAAAAACTGATGTGAATGAAAAAATCCAAAGTCAGCTATAACTTGAGATATTTCAATAAGGGGAAATCCTACAACCTCCGGATTTGGGCTAAACTATGCAGTTTTAAGGCTTCTAGATGACCTTAAAATTTTGTCTTAATCCTTTGCGAAATATGTGAGATAGCGCAAATTATTTACATTTTTTCAGAAATTGACAGCCCCTTGCCTTCTAAAATCCTACAAAATTTTAAAGGTAAAAAAAAAAAAATTATTTTTGATTTCGACAAAATTAAGTTTCTACATGTTTTTTGAGATGAGGAATCTGAAAATAATATCAGTTTTTAGTTAAAAAATTTTCCTCACCTATATTATATAAATAAAACGTTTTAAAATGACATATTTTTATTTCAAATTGCATAGAAATCCTAAGATTGATGAATAATCTAAAATTAATATCAGGTTTTAGTTTAAAAAAATGTATATATTTTTTAAATGGTCTTATTTGAAATTTATTGTGTAAAAACTATAATAATAATAGAAAAAGATCATTTTATATCAGTCTTATTTATATAATATAGGTGAGGAAAATTTTTTAACTAAAAACTGATATTATTTTCAGATTCCTCATCTCAGAAAACATGTAGAAACTTAATTTTGTCGAAATCAAAAATAATTTTTTTTTTTACCTTTAAAATTTTGTAGGATTTTAGAAGGCAAGGGGCTGTCAATTTCTGAAAAAATGTAAATAATTTGCGCTATCTCACATATTTCGCAAACGATTAAGACAAAATTTTAAGGTCATCTAGAAGCCTTAAAACTGCATAGTTTAGCCCAAATCCGGAGGTTGTAGGATTTCCCCTTATTGAAATATCTCAAGTTATAGCTGACCTTGGATTTTTTCATTCACATCAGTTTTTGTCCGCTAAAATCGGGAGTAAATCCAATGTTATACGCATGGATAAAAAGCAGAATGTATGCTGATTCTAGTGATGCTATTACTATTGCAATTGGTTGAACACACAGCAGTTGTTATGGCCGGTCGAAAATGTTGGTGAAATCTCAACTTCAAAATTTTAACCTCCTCGAAAGGGGTAAAAAAAATCAATATTTTTTTTGATTTTGATAAAATTACACATATAAGGGTTTTATGGTGTTAAATCGAGATTTGAGGTCAGTTTTTCATAAAAAAAAGTTTCCACTGATTTACAGCGGATTTCCTTGGAATTTTGTCATTTTTTTAGAGTTTTTGAGCACCCTAATGGCGGGTGGTGTCTTGAGCATAACGAAAGTATTTTTATATCAAATACCTTACATAACTTCAATTAAACGTGAAAGAATCATTTCTCTATCTTGACTGAGAGCTGAGAAAAAAAATAAAATGTGATTTTCATATTTTATTTTTTTTCTTGGCTCCTTATGCCCATTGGCGGCTATAACTCTAGTTTTGCACTGTTATAGGTCCCTACTACCAACATACAAATCGGCATTCAAATCTGTGAGTTACAACTGCAAACGTCCCTTGTTAGTTATAATAAAAAAATATTGGAATTAAATTGAATAAGCAAACAAATATGTTTTAAAAGAGACGTGTGAGGGATTTTTTTGTCGACTCTGACAATTTCCCTAACACTGTAAGATAAGATTCAACATAAAAATGTGTTTTGGGTCTTACTTAGGGCTATACTCGGTTCATTAAAACAAGCTATACAAGTGATGTGGAGATAGCTACACTACTACAGTGCTCTTCTGAATTAAGTTCTGATTAAATGCAGAGATTTGTTTATGTTAAATAGGAAAAACATCAATAGATTTCTCCTCCTGCTTGAAAAAAAAAAAGAACTGTTTCTGAAATATTCTAGGTTATTTCAAATATGTTCTTCAGCTTTTTTCATTTTAGAACCATCTCTGCTATCACTCTGTAGTCCTGTTGGCACCGTTGAGTCACTTTTTACCATAAAATGAACATTCAGTTGTTAGTTGATTACCTAGCTCTGCAATACAGTTTTCACTTTCCTTTTGTATTTTATTTTTCCTGGATTCAATTTTAAACAACTGCCTTCACAATATTTAAAGAGTAAACATTTTTATATCATCCATCCCACACTTAAGTAGTCCAGTATGGGATTATTTCTTTTTGGAACTTCTGTTACAGGCATCCAATCTTGAAAACAGGATAATTCCACCAGTAATTCCTTTTCAAGGCTTCTTGAACGCCTTGGTCTAGAGATTTAGTCAATGACATAACTTTCTGAGGTAGAAAAAGAACATTAAAATTAAAACTGATTACTATCCTAATAAACAGTCATAAAATGTCATTCCCATAATACATCATCTGAGAATTGACATTGGGACTCTGAAAAAGCTTCATCTCCAACAAAATACATAAAAACAACTAAAAGTAGATCAAAGTATGCATGCTCTCATTATCAATTTCATTTGAATTAATATTCTCATTTTTAGTGAAATTGATGAGCGCATACACAAATGCTTACAAATCCATGGTAAAGATAACTATACCCCATGAGAGTAGAACAGCCTAAGATAAGGGGTATCACACACAAGGTTCTAAAACCTAATCCTTAAAAAAAAATAAAACATATGATAGATGGAGAGATGCATGTAAGAATAGAAAATCACTAAGGAAATCAAGGAAGCTTACAGTCCAGAGAATAAAGAACATATAAGTCCTGACAAAACTATGCTGTACTAGAGAACAACTAGTAAGTTGTGTCAGCAAGAATGGACAGTGTAACTGTTTGATTCCTTTAAATTGTAAATTTTGTCTCTATTTCATGTTCAATAAAATTATATACCTGAGATAATTCCAAAACAAATATTTGCAATACAATTGACAAGGGCATATTTAAATGGTTCAAAATGTAGTGCTGGTTCATTCATCCAAAATCAGGGAGACATCAATGTGATGTCAGTTATTTGCTACTGAGATTGTCTCTCACCAATCCTATTCAACATATCACTGGAGAAGGCAACACAGGAATGCGGTAGAGTATCATATCTCACTTGAGGTACGCATGATGATATAGAAGGATCAATACAATTAGGATTGATGAATTAAATGCCACTTCTATTGAGATTATTTTATTTGAAAACTAGTTTCGAATGCTAAACATTCATCTTCAGTTCTAAAACATACAAAATTTTTTTTCAACACATCAGTACTATGTTACATAGATTATATATACTAAAGTTTTTTAAAAAGATAAGACAAGAAATCAAGCACAGGCACTCACCTTCGAGGTAACATTCAGTTTTTTAGTTACCTCATTAAAATTCAGTGTTTTAGTTACCTCCAAGGTGAGTGCCTGTGCTTGATTTCTTGTCTTATCTTTTTAAAAAACTTTAGTATATATAATCTATGTAACATAGTACTGATGTGCTGAAAAAAAAAATGTTTGTATGCTTTAGAACTGAAGATGAATGTTTAGCATTCGAAACTAGTTTTCAAATAAAATAATTTCAATAGAAGTGGCATTTAATTTATCAATCCTAATTATCCTATCTCATATGATCATGCATAGGCGGATGATGCAACAGTCCTGGGGAGTAAAGCGAAAAAAATATCCAGATGCTGACTGGTTCTCTGATCACAGTGGCAGAAGATATAGACTTACAAAAGAACCGAAGCAAAATAAAATATAAAATTGTAAGCCACAAGACCCACCAAGAAGAAAATATAAGGGTAGGAAGTCAAAACTTCCGGAAAGTAGATAGCTTCAAATACCTTAGAACAGTAACCTCCATTAATGACCAGCTCAGTGAAGTCCATCAAAGTATCCTCAGCATAAACAAAGCTTCCTTCTAAGTAGCCCATATCCGAAGATAAAAGAATATATCATGGAAAATGAAACTTAAAACTTATAAATCAATTACACTACTTGTGTTGATGTATTACAAGGAGACCAGGTCTCTTACATGCAACCTTGCGGAAAAGTTCTCAAAGTGATAGTGAGCCGAAAATAGGAAAAGAAATTAAAAAATTGAAGAAGAAAGAATACGTTAGGATATGGAAATAATAAAATATCAATATATAAAAAAACTAAATTTGCATTGAAAATTATGTTTCTAACTTTTGATAAACTATCTCACATTAGGTGAATGGAATGGAATATATGAATGGAAACAAGAATATATCAAATTTCTGATAAACTTTCTCACAATGTTTTTTTAGATAGAAGTATTTTATTAATTATAATTTTATTATTTATTATTACAATCTGCCTTACCTTAAGGCAATAAGTAATATAGATGACAAAAAATCCATTTACACAATAGGGACAATTAAAATTTTTCACATTAGTGTGGAAATATTGAAGTATCAATATGTAAAACACTAAATTCATTTAAGACTAATTTGGTGGAGTAATGGTTTGAAGATGTTACCTATATTGGCTAAAATAATAAAATGGCACTTCATAAAAAAAAAAATCACGATATTTTTGTCACCGATATATATTGTGTATCAATTTTCAGGTCTCAAAATATTGTTGATAAGGAATAACAATATTTTTTTCACAATAGCATCCATATTTGGCATATTAACTTCTATCTAACAGTTTTTACAATAGCTTGTTCCAAAACATTGCACTTTCTTAAAGCTTAAGAAATACAAACTTCAAACTCTGATATCCAATGATTCTTTGGATATTCCATTCTAAACTATAAAAATACTAACTCAATTAAGACTATCCAGCAAAGTTATCATCAAATTACTATAAAAAAACAGTGTGTAGAATGAAGTACTGAACATCTTAATCATTTAAGGCCGAGCGGCAGAAATACCTGGCCTCAAATAGAGTCGACTGGTAGGCCCAACAACAGATATATCATTCTAGCTTTCATTGATTTCTGAAGACTGCAATGTCGCTATTTTTCTGCTGAATTTTTGTTTTTTTGGTCCCTTTTTCGATCAAGTATGAACACGTACAACTAAATTATACGAAAAACATGTTTACAGTGACCAGTTAACTGGGGCACATTTTATAGTTCTGATCTAATTTTAATTCAGATCTATATTAATTCACTTATCCCATATCACCTATTGAACTTTATTTATTAACACAAAACACAGCTTAATTTAATTATTAGAACTATCAAAAATTTAATTACTAAAACACATCTGTCACTAATTTTTTTAAAGGTTCTTTGACTTTGATAATGTATCATGTAACATTATCTTTACGATTGTACGATCACAAAAATTTTCCAATTAGCTGAACATTGAACAATTAATTTTTCCTCTAGCTAACATAAATAATATTTAAAATATTTTATTTTACTGTATTTAATCAAATTTACCATTTTTTTTTTTTTTTTTTTTTTTTTTTTTTTTTTTTTGTAAAAGAGGAGTATTCTTTGTTCATCTTCCATAACTTACTTTATTTATAATTTTATTTCAGACCAACTAACTCTCATTGTATATATAAGGATTCTTCTCAAACATTAATAAAATAAATAATAAAAAATAGTCATATTAAAAATAAGAGCTTACTAAAGGCATTATTTCTTTGTAAATAGTATTATTTCCAAGCAGTAAGTAATTATCCTTGGAATCAGAAGAATCCCAGTAAGCCCATTTAAGAACAGTTTCAAGAACCATCTCGGAGTGGTGCAATGGCCTGCTGAGAACGCCTCCAAGAACACATTCTGATAAACAAAGCTCATGAGGAGCGAAATCAGTCTTATATGCCAGCAGGCTACAGATTTTTCCACTGTCAACTCCAGGTCCAACCTGAAAGATATTTAAAAATAAATATAAAGGTTAAAAGATTAATAATTCCAATATTTTCTTAGAGCATATAAATATATCTTTAAAAAAAGGGTGGTTGCAAATAAATTACCTCAATCGGTCAGAAAATGGCCTGAGATCTGAGATGATAAAGATGAATGGAAGAACGAAGGCCAAGGACATCCTAAATATAAGTTTTTTTTGTTTTTTTTTTATTTCGAAGGTTGAAACAGAAAGGTACTGAGGAAGAATTGTAGTTGAAAACTTGGATAAAGTTATCCTAACTCAGAATATTAGCAAGTGACAGTACCTGGGGATACCAAAAAAGAATCGTTTGAATGAATTTATTAATTAATTTTGAGTTAATCAAACTTTCATTTTTTAAGCATCCATGATTGAGGAGGAGAATAATGAGAGAAGAAATTTAAAGTGGACAGGAACTATATGGAAATGAATCATAGAACCTTAGGAGCAGTTTGAAGATGATGATGATCTGTGGCGCTACAGCCCAGCATGGACCTTGGCCTCCTCTATGAGCTTTCGCCATGTAGCTCTTTCTTGTGCAGTCGCTCGCCAGTTGCGGGCTTTCAGAAGGTCCCTCGAGTCCCTGCTCACAGCATCCTCCCATCTAAGTTGTGGTCTACCTCTTCCTCTAGCTCCATGGAGCCTCCCATCCAATAGCTTCCTCGGGATTTCGTCAGCTGGCATCCGGGCAACATGGACCGCCCAATGCAGTCTTCCCAGCTTTATATACCACATCACATCCGCTTCACCATACATCTGGTTGTTGTTGGTCTGCCTTCTCCAATAATCACCAACTTTTATGGCCCCAAATATGCGACGCAGTATTTTTTTTCTCAAAAATGAGAACTTCTTTTTCTTCTGTGCTTGTCAGGGTCCAGGCTTCCGATCTGTAAGTGAGGACTGGTCGGATTAGGGTCTTGTAAAGCTGGCATTGGCAGTAATAGCTCGGCTTCTCAAATGTTTGCTGAGCCCAAAATAACTCTTGTTGGCCTTTAATAGTCTTTGGCTTATTTCAAGAGAAAGAGGCAGATGGCAGTTTGAAGATAGAGGTGGTTATTTGGGTGATTTCCAAGATTTTTGATTGAAAACAATTCTCTGATTTTTAATAAAGCTTATGAACTGAGGGGTGGTTGTTAAGTTGAAGTAATGAATAATAGGGAGGGTGCAGTAAAGGCTACTACCTAAATGGTTTTTGATCCAATTAGTATTGCCTTGTTTTTTCTGAGTTCAGTTGTAACTTTTCCACAGCACATTGTTTAGAGCTATCAATCAGCGTTGGGCAGTACTTAAATACACAGACAACTTCATGTACTTGGTAGTTGACAGTACGCAAAACTTTTACCAACTACTGTAGTTGTACTTGGTGGCTTTCAAGTACAATTACATATAGTTGGAAAAAGTAGTTGTGACGGCAAATACCAACCTGTACTTGTATTTCTACTTGCGAGGCCGCAAAGACTGATTTCCACAAATTTTGATATTGGAGTATTAGTATATAGATATGTATCAATTTTTTTTTTTTTTTGGGGGGGGGGAGGCCAGTGAATCGGACATTAAAAAACTGGACCAATTTTCGTTAAAATTTGATATTGAAGTTACATACATATGGACCAACAGGGGTATGGGTTTAATAGGGGTGAAAAATCACACCTTCAATTCATACTTGAAAATTCAAAGTAATAAGAAAATGGTTGATCAAATTAGATTATCTATAAAATAAGCCAAAGTATACTGTGATAAACAGGAATATTTAGGTACTAATAAATGTCAAAAAATACTTACAGGAATAGTTATTGCTTCTCCCCTGCGAGAGCCAATATAAATGGCTATCTTGAAGTCTCCAGAAGGCTTTGGAATAGGCAAAGTACTTGGAGATTCATGAACTTTTTCCAATACTTCCATGATACGTTTTTCTCTTTTGGCTTCTTCATCTTCTACTTGGAAAACAGATTTGTAGTTGAGAATGAGTTCTGAAATAACTTCACATTCTTTCTTTGTCCATTCTATCCCTTCTTTGCCCTAGAAATAAAAAAGGGTAAGCTGAAAAATTCATTACCACAGAAAATGATAAACACTTGCTGAAACCTCAAAAGATATACATGAAGTTTCAACAGTTAAATTGTTTATGAAAATTATACTTTATAAATTTAAACATAAAAAATAAATTTTTAAGTTCAGAAAGAACTACAATAGACTAGATGGGAGTGGTCACTGCCTGGATCACCTAAGGTTTTTTTCTTTTTAAATACATATTTTCTTTGACTTACTTTTATTCTTTTATTTCCAACTAGCTTTCCCCCGTCTTGGCTTTGCCCACTCTCAACTTGGATCAATTTAACTAATTGAGATTATATATATATATATATATATATATATATATATATATATATATATATATATATATATATATATATATTTTTTTTATATATTATATATATATATATATATATATATTTTTTTTTTTTTTTCTCTTGTAGGTGAAATTATAGCTCTTTTCCACAATCAATGGTACGGTTTAATTTATAAATCTAAAACATCTGAATAAATTTCAAAAATCAAATTGTTGACTATGGTCCCCATCTTACCTACTTCTTTATTTACAGATACATCTTCTGATAAGTCTACAATTTTTAGTAAAAGAATTGGAAATTCACAGTCTCCTCCAGCAAGATGTACTCTCATATTTTTTTTGGAATTATAGTTGTTCAATATTGTTCCAAATAAATGAAGACTTTGAACATTCTTTTATTGTATCGGCTTTAGAACCATTTGGAGTCTGATAAAAGTTACTAAAATTTACCGCAAAAATAAAGGTTATGCCACCCTCTTTAAATATTTCTTATATTTTGATTATTGTTTCAGGATACTTTTTTGAACACCTACAGTAATTTTTGCAAGGAGAGGACAAATTAAATTATCTGTGAGGCCCATAAATAATATTTTTTACACACAATATCAAAAAGCAAGGGGTTGAAATTTTGATTTGGCAGAAATAATTTTATCGATTTCATCTGGTTGGATTTTAATTTTTTACTATAAAAGAATATGCTGGTTTGTCAAACCTTGTTTCTACCACTCAAGACTGTACATTTAAATTATTAATATAGTAAACTTTATTATTATAAATCTTCCAAGAATTATAAAGATGCAGTTAGGTTCAACAGTTTTGCGATACTAACTCAGTTGCAGAATGGCCACATATCGGTCGATTTTTAAAACAATTTAATTTACAATAGTTAAATTTCATCATAATTTTTTAGCTATATATAACACCGTACCTTTGTAACGTCTCTCGAATGGTGCCACCTAATGGTCGATTATCAAAATTCACTGCGCACCAAATATTTAACAAACTTAAATTTGTTATTTCAGATTCAAATTTATTAGCTTTATTCAATCCTGCCTAAATTGACTGGACCCAATTAAATATACATTTAAAATTGAATTAATATGGGATTCTAGATTTCTTAGCTCTTAGCATATACAAAAAATCATATCTTATATCTATAGTTTTATAATAAACTTACCTTTAACATCAACTTAAACAGCAAGGAAGCTTGAAAAAAAAAATTACATCACAATTTTGATAACTTTTTTTTTTAAATTTGTATTATGACGTTTGATTATTTAAAATTCTATGATTTGACTAAACATAATAATAATTTAACATGAAGTAAAAGTAGAGTTTCGCTGTTTAAAGAAAAAATATTCATTTTAAAAATATACTGCAAATTATAGATAAGAAATGACTAAATTGTTGAACATGTAAGTCACTAATTGTGCAGTTAAATTCACAGGTAATTTACACTGTACCAGTTAACTTATGCATTTATTACTTTTAAAGAAATGTTAGACTTATTAAGTGTGCAAGAACTTCTGTCAAATAAGGGAAAATTAAGTTTCTCAATTACATTATTAGGCTACTGAAAGTTAAAAAAGAGATCAACATGTGACTTATTTCAGTAGGAAGTTCTAATTAAAGACAGAAAACAGAATAATAAAATTTATAGATCTTATCAATATCTTACCTCCACGTGCATAAGAGTAGGGGCCCAGATGGCAGCCAAATTTCCTACTGGCATTTTATTTTTATCTGATTGACAATGAATAAAATAAAGATGTCCGATAAGTCTTCTAAGTGTAACATAATTAATTTGTGGTAGTTTTTCAAGAAAATTTTTATACATAGTTTCTTTTTCTCCTTTTGTACATTTTGCACCTGAAATATATTTTAAATAGTATCTACAAAATAGAGTGGTCATCGTTTAAAAATATAAAATAGAAGTTAGACAATAGCGAACCTGCAGCATTACAAAAATATTTATGCAATGTGTTAGTTAGAAGAGGTTCTGGAAGATCTCTAAAAAATCTCTTTAAAACACTAGATACATCATATTCTGTATATTCTTTTCTTGATAACTGCACTTCCCAAGCATCTTTTCTAAGCAAACTCAAAAGTGATGTAACTTTTGAGTTGGTACCACTTCTCCTGTATATACCTTCTGACATACTACCTGTAAAACGAGAAATTAAGAATGATTATTCACTAAATAGGAAATTTGTATTGTTCACAAGAATGAAGTCTAGAGAATATAAAAGTATATATGTAGAAACTATTTTAACAATATGTTGGCACTTTTAGGATTCAGGTCTAAGAAGTCAATTTAATTTAATTTTATTATGTTATTAAAAACTTTAATTGGACTCAAGAGGCGAAGGGTTTCAGCATACTCGGTACAGAAGGTCATGGGTTCAAATCCAACCCAGGTTAGTTAAAATTAAATTTGTGTTAGACCCACAAAAGGCATCTTGAACTTCCCGGCTAGAATAGGTTGATAACCTGTCCTAGCTGCCCATGTTGGAGTTCATAAGGAGGAGAAGCCCCAAATAAAGGGGAGGAACTTTATTTATATTGTAACCAAATGTCTTTATTAATGCTGTATATGATAACTAAAGAAGCCATGAGATAACTCGTAATAGATAATGGTCATGAAAGCATACTAGAAGTATTATGATCCCTTTACAACAAATCATAGACAGTAATCACCTACAGTGGAAAAGTTTTAAATGTGTAACAGTATAATTTCTTGGCAGAAATTCTAACTTCTGGATCTAAACAACACTTATGAAATCTCTGTCCTTAAGACTAAATTTTATAGATATTTCTAGTGTTACATTTTTTTCAGAGAAAGTTAAAGTGTACAGATCACAGGCAAATTAATTTGAAGTCGCTCATCGCAATACAAAAATTGCATAAAATTATACACTTGAGGTTTTTAAGAAGCATTCATATTACATATTCATGTAAATGGTAAATTAAAAAATTAATATAGTAAAATTGAATTACTAAATTAATGGTTGGATGACATTATTTTCTTTGTACTCTGTTTCTTTTATAAAATACACTACACGACAAGAGGTAAAATGCTTAAAATGGCTAATTATCATTCCTGAATAAAAACTGGAAGACAAATAAATACTTTTTTTCTTTTTGATTTTGGCTGTGGCAAATGTAAAACAGTTTTAAGTATTGGCCTTCATTTTGTTGGAGTGTGAATTTTTTTTATCTCCTTGGACCATATTTATCCTTAAGACCAATTCTTTGTACTACCAGAAAGTTCTTAGATGTTATAATCCTCTTCCTGAACACATTTTTAACTTTGATCCTATAAACTTTGACTCCCATTGTTGACAAATAATTTTTTGTCTCAGATATCTATTTTGGAACATGGTTCATTTCAAATAGCTCAGTAGGCTATATCAGTGGGTCAGACTGTCAAGCTCCTAGACCCGGCTAGAGGCAGAAAATTCTTTTTCTATTTTTTCAGCCATTGATCAACTTTGAGATTGGGAGAACCTCCTATGGCATACCCAACCCCTATAAAGTGGGTACTCTTAATTGAGGGGAAAAACTGACAGTTGAATATTATTTATACCAAATCTCTTCTTTTCATAACAGTTGGCCTGTTAACAGTACATTCTTATTAAAGTTCTGAATCCAACACCCTTAATGTGTTGTAGTGGGTTAGATTATTATTATTTTTTTTACTTTCTAATCTTTGAGGAATTTGAAGATTCTTCATGTTGGCCTGCCTGGATTCATTCATATTGTGATTGTTGAAACATGCTCTTCTTTTCTTTATTGAGGAAGATAGCCATTCTACATTATGGTAAAGCTCTTCATACAACATTCACCAGTCTTGGTCCTCGGATATTTTTCTTTCTCCCTTTTCCATTCTCTCCCCCTTAATTCCCCTTATTATATGCATATATACACTGCACTGTATACACTCATGCTTAATCACCATGTTGTAATTTCTGATCTTTAAATTTATAGACTGTTTTTTTATCTTAGATTTTTAGTAAAGTACTATGCTCTTTCCATTATACTTTCTCTGTTTAGATCTGCATCTTTATCCAGACCAGTTGCATTATTTCCTCTAAATTTTTATTTGTTTCAATCTTTCGGAATTTAATCGTCAATCTCTATGTTCCAGATATCTTGTGATAAGTGAAGAATTTAGATAATTAATTCAAAGTGTGATTACATTAATGCTGTTTTTCAAAACTCTGTCATACCTCATGGATTATTCTTTCCAAATAACAGTCTAAAAAAATGGTGATAAACAATCTCCTTGTCCAAATTTGGTCTTGATTTTGAAAGACTTTAATAACACTCAAAGTAATTTTGATGTTTGAGACAGTTCTGGATAAAGTGTCTAAGTAAACTTCTTGATTTAGTTCTATACTAATTTTATTGTATCATTTTTTAACTACATTGTAAGAATTGTGTTTATAAAAAGTAAAATATAGGCGATACAACTTTTTGTTAAATTAAACCTTTTACCTATCTAAATATATAGATAAATAAGACTAAACCTAATAATATTCAATTTATAACTCCATTGTTTATAATTCAGTAGATACCTCATTCGCAAGACTCAAGGGGATTTGGGAAAAAGTCACAGCTTTCTTTGGAACTAATTTATAGGAAGTACCTTTCAAATCAATCCTGCTAACACTTTTTGGTTTAAAAAGTAAATTTATTATAATTTTGATAAAGTGATTAGTTAGCTAATAAAAACCAAGGCTAGTAGAAAAAGGTCATTAAAAATAAGCATGAATTATTGAGGAAATAGTGCTAGAGAGGATCATGATAGCAAATTTCTACTATATTTTTAGTTTTATATTTTCTACTGTACTATTAGTTTCATAGTTTCCACTGCATTACATCATATTTTTTAAGTATAATTACAGCCTCCCTCTCCCTTTTACATAAAAAAGGAGTTATATTTGTATATAAAATTAAATTTTTAAACAGTAAGATATATTACCATGTGCATAAACAAAGTTGATACATTTGTCAACAATTACAGGTACAAAATCTTTTGTAAGCTGCTGTTCTTCTAAGGATGTGCCATTTCGTAAAGCAGCTGCTTTTATGATGAAATGCCAGTTTTTAGTTTCTTTATCGCTGTCCATTTGTAGGTACAAATTTTCTTCAACAGAATGGATCTTAATATAAGAACCAGATTCACTAGTACTTTCACACTTTCCTTCATCATTGGCCAGAACTGCAAATAAATGTAACTAAATAACATTAACTAAAATACACAAATATATAAGCATGTATGAAGAGAATTTTGTAATATTTACTACTAAGGAATATCTCTTATAATAAAAATGTAGAATTGAGAATACATTTACAAGGTGGCAACAATGAGGCACTGTTGTCATGGTGATGATTTCGCTCTCTAGTATCTGCTTTATTTAACTTACGAGTTTCAAAAAAATTCATGAGGTATTAAAACCATTCAGGTATGTAGAGCCACCTTATCAGAGATTCCCATTTTTGTTGTAAATCTTAGATAGCTCAATCCTTCTTAGTGTGTGATTTCGACCGCTTACACTTTTCTTCAAGATCTGTTAAGTTCAGATTTTCTTTACTATTATGTCAATTAAATGAGAATCACCTGTTTAAAGCGTGAGATATGTAGGTAGTTCATTTGTTGGCAGCATTCAAAATATGTTGGCAATGATTGTATACATGGTGTCTACCAATTTCAGCTATCGAAATTCCTGAACTATTCCCGACTTTTGAAGAATTTTTCTAGAAATTTCCGACTTTTTCAAAATTTTTTTTAGAAATTCTAGCCAATAGATGTTTTAATGGTGTTTCAATAATAATCTAAACAAATCAATCTATGCATACTTTGCTACTTAACATATCACAGTTAAACAACATAAAAAAAACAAAACATTTTTGTTTATATTTCAGATCACTCTAGATAAATTTCAAGAAACACATTAATGTCGAGTATTGCCATTCCGTTTGAAAACAGCAACAAGGTTACACGAGGTTGTCGGATAAAATAACTCCAAAAATATATGTCCGATTAGAATATTCTTTTTTTTTTTTTCCATCAGAAAGCTGGTTAAATTTACTTTCAGACTTCATATATGAAATTTTGATCAAGCCCCATGATATACTCACGCCATCGTGCTGAGAACGCCATACTCTTGTGAAATCCACTTTTTTTTTTAGTATATTTCTCGCTATAACTCCGAAACTATTTACGAGGATTGTACTGAAAAAAAGTTTTTTTCACAACGGTATGGGATTCTCAGCGTGCTGGAGTGGGTATTTCATAGGATTTAAAACACATTTCATATAAGAGGTCTCATTGCAAATTTGACCAGCTTTCAGATGAAAAAAAGAAATTTGCATCAGACAAATAATTATAGATTTATAGCCAAAAGAGTACCGACAAAAGTGTTTTTGCAATGTGTTACTTACCACAACTTAGCCAATCTTTAGGCGTTGGTAGTGGCCAAACCGCTGAACCGATTTTAATGTAATATTATTAAAAAGTAAGTTTAATGTGACATTTTACAATTTTTAACTAAACATTGTATTTTTTCCTTCCCCATTACTGACTGCGCAGAAAAAAAATGAATAGAATCAACTTTGTGTCGATGACAAACCTTGAACGATTATTTTGCTTTATTATATAATTAACTTTTTAATTATTATTACCTAGTACACGTAAATATTTTCATTATTATTGTTTGATTTGTAAACATTTAAATAAAAGTTATAACTGTAAAAAATGTTGAACTATAGATCCAGTTAAAAATAAAGTAGCAAAGTTATACATAAAATTAAATTAAATTTAATGCTCTATCAATTTGTTTCTGACTATTCTTCTGAGTGCAGAAGAAGCAAACCGTTTAGCAAAAAGTGAGGTGAAAATTATTTTCTTTTTCATCAATCAATTATTTCAAATAACAAAAATAAATCAATTTTGATTGATAAATAAACCATAAAAAGACAGAACAGTATTTTCCCCCAGAACCCACTTTTGACTGTTTTTTGTTATCTGCCGTAATTGAGAGAACCGCTAGGCCCACAGGTACCATTCTGACCACAAATGATGTATTTCATGAGATATTTCACAAAATAAGTGACCACATCGAAAAAAAAAATAACTTTTTGGAAAAAATGGCCTCTTTTCGAAGATAATATCTCTGTATCTTGGGAACCAATGGCTATATAGAGCTCACCCTGATCTCAAATTGTAGCAAATTTAGTTTACTTTAAAAGTATGTGGAGTGACCATACCAATCAGACGCTTCCTTAATTCATATATTGAGCAAAAACTGGAAAAATTCTAAAAATTTTAGCATTAACGACGACTTTTTCCTGACTTTTGCAAATTTTCTGTAAATTCCCTAATTTTTCCCGACCACACGAAATTCCCGACATATTTCCAAATTTCCCGACTAGTAGACACCCTGGTATATTATCTCTTAAATAATTTTGTGATTTTCAAATAACTAGTTTTTAAGTATAATTTTATATCCATAGCTTGTTGCATTTTAAAAGTAGTTTTGTATATAAATTTTTTTTCTTGAGAAGCTGTGAAAAAATTTGTAGAGAAGACATTTACATCATTTCATTCCAGACATATGGACTTAATTAACTGAATTAATCTAGAGCAGAGCCTTCTGGAGCATATCAGCCACTCTTTCATCCAACCTCTAACAACAGTGTAATATGTGTACTACTGTATCGCTTGTCACCATGACGAAGACTGGACCGCGTGCTGTTTGATGGGGATGATTCAATGTTGTGTATTACAACCAGACCACCTGACCGCTTCGGTCGCAGATCGCCGCTACGGACTGATCTCTGTGTGCCCAAGCCTTACATCCTCCGCTACACCAGTTTTGGTCTTTCTCTTCTCCTTTTTCCAGTAATTTGATGTACCAGAAACATTTTAGGCATCTTAACTTCTGGCATCCTTGTGATATGCTCTGAATACCTTAGATGCCTTAACTTAAGTTCACTGACCACATCTCTCTCTCCAAAGGCGAGGTATAGTTCTTGGTTGGTGAGTCGCCTCGATTCTCCTCCAATTATAACCTTTCAAAAACTAACAAAAACTTTTTCAGAAGCTTTAGTTAGTGTCCAGCATTCTGATCCATACAGAAGTACTGGTCGCACAAGGGTTTTATATAAATAAAACTTTATGTGAAATAATAATCATAACAAAAATTAAAAATTAAATGTACATTATATACTTTTAAGTATGGTAAGCACAGGAATAAATAAATCCCTTCCAACAGGGTTACTGCAGGAAGAAAAGCACTAACAAAAATTAAAAAAAAAAAACTTGTGAGAAAACATAACATGTTTATTTTTGAATAAACTTTTAATGTAATTTTTTTTTTGTTCAATAAACACATTAGCTAAACCAATTAGCTTATTTGGCTTTTTAAACATGTAAATAATATAGATATGGTGATTAAAAAGGCAGATATGCTTATTACAAAAGAGTGATACACGTGCCTTGTCAGTCTAGGAGGCACGCCTATCAGAATGTTAATATTGGGTGAAATTAAATCATACTTTTTATGTAGAGCCTCTTTGAACAGGAACAACTAGATGAGCAATATGCCAGACACAACAGAGTGATTTAAGGTAAATGAACTTTTAATAAGGATTTAATAATCTGACAGGCATTCTTAAAATAATGATAAACCTTTTTAATTTGTCATAATCTGGTTGAATTGAAAATAAAATAAATCATTTACCAATACATCTAGCTTTCCTTAAATCAAGTTCTTTAGATTTCCCTTCGATTTGGCAGTAATGTAATGTTCTGTTACAAAGAAGAATCCAAGCGCCATGCCAATCACTACTAACACCTTCCTAAAATTTAAATGTACAATATTAAAAGACAATGATAATAAAATAATGTAAAGATATTACACAATATTTTAATCTATTAAGATTTATATAATCAAATGATATAGATATACCTTTAAAAAACATTGACCAGCACGGATATAATCAACAGTTAATGCAGGAGGGAAGACATTGGTTAAAGATTCTAAAACTGTCCGCATCCATAATTTTGAATCAGTAGGAGAGGGGCAGCCAAATAAATGAGGTTTAATTCTTCCAACAGTACTCAGTTCCCAACAAATTAAAGACTCTCCTTCAGAACTACAAAAAGAAACTGTTTTTAACAAAGCATCAATAAAAAAGATAAAAATAAAGCAAGTAAAACTGAATATTATTTTTTAAAGTAATGAAGTTAATATTATCTAAATATAGCTTAATATACTCAGGAAGAATAAATATTCAAATACAGTGCTATTTTTATAATTTAACGTTATTCAACCAAAGTATATATTAAACATTGGGTTGAGTGAAGAACATATTTCTAGCAAACTTTAATACCAATTCAATATTGAAAATAAATAATATAAAAAAAGGAGATAAATAATAAGAACAGTAAATATACATATATATGTATGTAAGTTACAGGGCATTAAATATATATACACATATAAAAGCAACTATTAAAAAGATAAGATACATAATCTAGTAGAAACGTTGATTGGCAGGGAGAAAACATGAAACACACACACAAATAAAAAGTATTTTTTTTCTCAATTGACTTCTGTTTACTATTTTTTGTTGATGGGAGATTAGGGGGGGGGGGATATTGAATTTATATTTCAATACACTTACCTTCCTCGAAAAACTTGAGTGTTTTGAAAATACTGCAGACAATGCATAATACTTAATAAAAAAAAAAACAAAAAAATAAATAAAGAAAAAACCTAGAAAAAATTAAATTAAATTTCCAACAATTTGAGAGCTACCAACGGGCAGTTCCTCTTCAAATTCTTGTCATGAAGTATACTAGTGATTTACCAGATGTATATTGTTGTACAGCAGTCAATTTTAAAAAATAGATGAAAAAATCTACAAGTTAAGCTTTATAAGTTTTATTTTCAAACTAAATATTTAAGAATATTAAAGTTACAATGCATTAATTTATTAGTCAAATAGGAAAAAATTCATGAAGTTTTTTTCAATTAATTTTTAGATGTATTTCAAGGAACTGAACCTGGATTTTAATTTTGCCCTCTAAAATCTTGAACAAAAAAATAGGCTATATATTGATATTTTCTTCCACATCAGAACAATTATATTAAAAAATAAATTAAATACCTATTGGTAGAATCATTTTTTTTTTTTTTTTTTCCAAACCAAGTTGCAAGCACATTAAAGTTTTATACGTGGATTGGATGCTGTGGCTAAAGAAAAACTGTCCAACTTTCTTTTACTCAGGTTAGCTATAATTTACTAATTTTTTCCCAGGTGAATGGATTGGTATCGACTAATTATTTCACAATGTTTTAAGGCTATTAGCACCTCATGAGGTCTAAACAATGAAAAAACAATAGTCATGGACTATAAAAAAGTTTGTATTTATACTTTACGCAGTTGAATAAATGATATTCAGGAAGGAAATACACCTAGTTAGACATTAAATGTTAAGTATACACAAAAGTAATCAGTAATAATACCTCAGTTTAATGTCCAGAACCGTTTGAATGCTAAGAATTGAGTCCAAAGCAATAACTTCTTTGTTCCCACCATTTTTATCAAAAGTCAAAGTAATTTTTCCATCTGCTATTTGACACCATTTCTTAAATAAATCTTTGGATTTTTCTCCATTAGATGGTGATTTATAAATGTAACCATTATGCAGAAGATTTGACATCTTTTGGACATCTTCCCGGACTTTTTGACATTTTCTTGACATGGCAGGAGACCAAGGTGCTGCAGCATCAGCAACCATTTTAATGGCACGCTTCATACTACTCCACCTAATTAAGCTACTTTTCTTTCTTCCTTGGGTAAGTACTGGTATTTCTTTTGGAACATCTTCTATTTCTAGCAAACATTGATTAGCAGCTCCTCTGTGGTATAAGAAATATTCACCAGAGTCATTCACCATTGAGTTAGATGAGTGAAAATCAAGTATAGCAGGAGAAATAGATGATTTCTGTAGCTCATTTCTACCACAAAAAACATCAAGATGAGTTTTAATCTTATCGTCATTTTCTTTTTTAGAACATTCTCCTTCAAAAAGAGGATCAAATTCAGCAATAATTGATTTGGTAGCAAACGATCTCTTACTTTTAGCAGATAGACTTTGCAAAGAAGATGAAATCTGCCAGTTCTCATAATTTGAATTAGTTAAAATATTTGAACTGCAGATGGAACTCACTTCACTGGGTGGACAAATGATAGGCTTTTTGAGCATTTTAGGCTTGGCTGGTTCCTCGCTATATATGTTTTGAGAAGATTCAGTAGGCAAGTATTCTATTGCAACATTTTCATAACTATGACCTCTTTGCTTGGTTAAAGCAAAAGGAATATCATAATAATTGAAAGATTTGGAATCTTCTAGCTCACCTGATGAAGCACATGAATTAGAAGCACCATTAGCACTACCTAATCTATGAATTTCTTCATAATAGCTACTATTGCTAGCAATTGATAATTCAGGTGAAGGTAAAGATGTGAATACATTTTCAGAAAATATTGATTGATTCGAACGGATTTCATCATAAAGTGATTCATCAGGTAAAGGAGGAGGAGGATAACATGGAGGGTTAGATGATACTGAGGGGCAGTCAGAAAAATCTTCTGATTCCGACAGTGGAGATTCAAAACTTATATTTCTAAAAATATCATCAGAAGGGAGGGAAAGACAGCGATGTTTATCAGGATCACCTTCATTATCAACTGGTTCCTCAACACCTAACACAGTGTGGCGTTTAGCTAAAATGTTACGTACTGACGTTTCCATTCTAGAACTAACATTTTTAGCAGAGTTTAATACAGCACTACTTCTTTCTTGCACATTACTCGTTACTCTTCTAAGACTCTTGCGAATAGTATTAGTGTGAAGTAATAGAGCCTTAGGTGGTTTAATATTTTCACTATCAACAGTAGACACTTCATCTGAAGTAGGTTCCACATTAGTAACATTTATAACTGTTCTTGGAAGAGGAACAGGTGTCTTGTTAATACTTTTGTTTCTGGGCAATGGGACAGGCCCAGAAGTCGCATTGTTTCCTTCCATTGCAAATTGACTAAGTAGGTAACTGCTAAGAAACCATGGTAGTTTACAAGCACACAAATGTATGAAATAAGATTGTCATAATACACTTAAAAACTGAACCTCGTCTGTAAAATGGTGATCCTTTAAAAATAATAAAACACAAAAATAACACTATCTAATATAGGTTGAAAACACACAGTTCAAAGGTTGACACCAGTGTTGGCGAGTGTATGTTTATGTTGACAAATATTGCCACAACATCAGTTGAAAATTTCACCTGTAGAGGTCACATCGTTTGCTGTCATACCTTTGTTTGTTGTCCGGTGTTATTAATTAAAATGATAATATAAAAACTTATGGTCACTATCAACCAATAACAAACTAAATGCATGACTCATAACTGAAAGAATGAGTGTTTTAATTTATCTGCATCAAACAACTTAACACTTGTTGCTATAATTCAGGTAGCACTGAATTAATTCGAGTTATAAACTAGAATCGTAAATTAATAAACTAATAGAAAGCAAATAATTTTTTGTTAGCTAATTTTTATAGTAGAATCTTAAATTCAAATCTTAGAAAAAATTGACACTAAGCTAATTAATGTAGCTTTGAAATATGAACCAATAGGAAAGCTCATAGAGTTAAATGAGAAATGAATGCTTCTTGAAAGGCTATTGGCTGTTAGCTCAATCAGTCGGTAAGTTTGTGGAGTGGATGATGGTATTAGTGTGATGTGTCAGTTTAACCTCAATTTTGTATTATACGTATGAAGTGATATTTGGCGGTCTTTTTCTCCATGACTTATTGATGTATTTTGAGAATATAAGTTTTTCGGAGTTTTATATATTTGAATTGTATTTTACGCTGTATGTATTGTGCTACACCTGATATTAAGATGGCGGACTACAGTTATTATCAAGTAAGTATTTAACATTTTGTTTTATCATTCATAATATACGGCTTGAACATTTATTCCAAAACTTTAAAGCTTCATAACTAACTTCGTGTATGCTTGATTGCTTATAGCTTGGTGAGTTACTGTATAACCTTTTCCCCATATTTCTTGGTTTACAAGTAATAATATATTTTAATAGAATTAATGTTTTCTATACTTTTAACCACTTAGTTGAATGACTTCTTTACTAACCAACTAAACATGTGTTAAGTACCAGTTACATGACATGAAATAAATGATGTATTTATATTAGTGTCTGATAGTGCAAATTCTTTTTGATTCTAATTCTAATTTTTAGTTATTGATATTTGTAATGGGCCCTCTCTTCAATTTTATTAACCTTATTGGTGAAAAAACGATCTATCCTTAATAGTATTCAGTACTCTTTCCTGATCAACCTATGGGAAAAAACCTGCATGGGAAAAGAATACAATGAAACAGGAGGAAATAGGTAATTGTTTGAAGAGTTGAGAAAGATAATTGTGATAAGAATATCAGAGGGGGGATGGGATCCTTTCAAGTGAAAATATTTCTTTTTAGCTTTCAGTTACCATTTTGCTATGATGAGAGGTGTGATGTTAAATTTCTTTACCCTGTGATGATTCTTTATAAGGTTAAAGCCTTAAAATTCAATTCTTTGTATGTCACTGTAAGTATAGGTCCTGTTCATATTATTTTTTGAATTTTTATTTACATAATTGTGGGTCAGTAATGAAGAGAATTGATCGCTATGCTTAATTTTTAATGTTGTCAACATAGTCTTGATTTACTTATTATTGTTTCAATTAGTTGAACTGTCTAAATGCCCCAATAATGTCAACAGATAATATGAATTACTGTGAATGATATGGTCAAAGATACCTAACAGAAGTCATTCGACTCACCATTATGGCTTATCACAACCTGCTCACCTTACAGTTGGCCTTTTATTGAATTATTTTTGGGGAATGAATATATTCATGAGAAATGTATTGAATACTTCTGTTGGGCGTAACTGTTTTGAAGTGCAACGAACACATTTTGGGACGGTGAGTCGAATGGCAAATAATATTTCATTCAGTATGCAGCATGCCCAATAGTATCACATTCTACTTAAGCTTGTAAAATTCATTTTGTTCAATATTATGAATTGTCCTCTATTTTTTGCATGGTCTAACTTTTTACCTTATATATATATATGGATTGAATCGTCAGTACCCTTGTTATATATATGTGCAATATTATGTGTGTGTGTGTATTGCACATATATATAACTAGGGTACTGATGATTCAGTCTCTCTACTCCTTTAATAATTGTGCTCTTGGTACTAGTGTTTTTTTTTTTTTTTTTTTTTTTTTATATAAATTTAATGGATATGAAACTAGTAACTCAAAAGTTTATGTTGTAAATTCATTTTTTTACATTTAACTTCTGTAATTTATGAAAAGTAGTTGTATTGTTTGGTTTTTAAATGAATTTTGAAAAAAAAAAATTGCCTCAACTGCTTAATAATAATGTATTCTGCGTAGCTGCTCCACTTAAATAATCTTTTTTGATTATTTGCCTTTTTTGTTATTTAATGTTTCTATTATGCCCTTACATCTTTCTTTTCAATGAAATTTTTAATTTTCTATCTCATATCTTTTTTTTATGTCATATAAAACTGTTTTAGACAATTTTCCCTTAATTTTTTATTATTATTATTTTAGGTAATTATTTCTGATCTAGGAATATACAATCAAATTAATTTTATAGCTTTTGTTGTATGATTGCAGTTCAATTGCTTTGCAAAGTAGCTCTGATTAATTGTGACATTTCAAATATATACTCAATTGATATATATTTTTTATTGCCTTAG
Organism: Euschistus heros; assembly: GCA_003667255.2. NCBI lineage: Eukaryota > Metazoa > Arthropoda > Insecta > Hemiptera > Pentatomidae > Euschistus > Euschistus heros. The sequence continues at coordinate 1,136,793 of RCWM02000341.1, read as the reverse complement.
GGAGATTACATTCGGCATCCTGTGCTATATGAACTAAGTCACAAGTATGGGTTCCAAACAGAGTCTCTGCCTGAATCTGCACTTCCTTACAAATTGGAAGAGCTTAAAGAGCACATTCGAAAAGAAATTCGCAAAGAACTTAAAATTAAGGAAGGAGCAGAAAAATTACGCGAAGTGGCTAGAGATAGGAAGTCATTGTCAGATGTAGCCCACATAGTTAAGAAATCAAATTCTAAGTTAAGTGAACTACAAGCAGAATTGCAGGAGCTGGAATCACAGATCATTCTTACACAGGGACAAGACAGTGATCAACACTCTCCGAAGAATGGGCATGGTAAGCTTTTCTAATTATGTTATTGTTCATTACTTGTTTAATATTAAAAAACAATTTGATGACACTTTGATGATATCCTTTCACTTTTGCAGCTCTGCTCTTGCTTCTGAGAAAAATACTTAATTACAAAGTTCTAATCTTGCACCAATGTTTTTGGTGCTAATCTTCTTTACTAAAATTGTAATTACCATTACCAATTATTTTAACTATAAAATATAAAAAAGAAAAATTACTTCAATAATAACAATTACAGTGTCTATCCTCATCCTAATCATTAGATTATAGATATAATGAGTGAAACCATTATATACTTGAATGAGCAATATAAGACTAGTTAATAATGACCTTTTATATATGATTAAAATATACTCAATAATTCTGAGTCTGTCTTGCATGATCGCATACTAGGAATTATTATGCCATTTTAAGAAATTATAATTTCCATTTAGAATTATTGAGGTTATGATTCCTATATTTTGAAGTCAAAGGCAGGAAATTGTTTTAGTATTGTGAGTTCAACTTATAACAGGAGCTTGTGAAGCAAAAGGATCACTAATTTCTGTTGATTGTAGAAGATTAAGTTTCAGTCGACATGTTTAATTGCTGATGTTATCCATGTGTATTTTTGGTGTGCACGTACCTTTAGTTGTCATTGAATTAAAAAGCAATGACATAATAGAAATGCATTGGTGTTAGTGTTCCTAAACTTCCAGTTTATGTGGTGAAAATGAAACAAACACGTTTTTGTGGTTATACAAACATTTTTATCTATTACGAAAATTATAATTTTTCAAATTTATGTTTGTTTGTCATGATAATTTGAAGATGTGCTGAGAACCAAGTTTGTGGTTTGGGCTTTTCATATGTTTTTCACTACGTGAAAGAAAAGAAGTTAAAATATTTCTTTAACAGTTTAAACTAATATGAATCTGCATTGAGATATTCCTACTCGTGATGTATAATTAGAACACAATAAGATACATAAATCATTAGAAACCACTGTATTTTACAAATTTATGAAAATACTTTTAATACTGTATATTTATGTTTTTATTAAGTGATTACTTAAAAAATTAGTAATTATCAGCTGATTATAATTATTTCCAATTATTTCAGTTGCATCATTTATTACCTAGTGTTCCTCTCATAGAAAGGAAGTGATTTAGCAATTTTTTTTTTTCATTTTAAAATTAATTTATTTCAAGATTATTTGATTAATTTTTAGCCAACTAAGTATTCTGCCGTAATTTTAACTACTAGTGATGTTTGTTTCTTTTATTTAATACCCTTATGTTCTTTAGCCAGTGCAGGAAAGATGGATTCTCCCACTGATTTCCTACCTATGTTAACTAATCTGATGAGATATATAAATGTATAGTTACTATATATTTTGTAGATTCTTCATAATATTCAACAAAGAATGGGCTCTTTTTTATAATTATTGTCAGTTGATTAATGGATACTGCTTTAATTAGTTTCTATAACATCCAATCAGTCTCCATTCATTTCTTAGTAGTAGACTTTTAATATTATATTAATTGCTTTTATAATTTTAATACATTCTCTTGCAATCTGTTTAAATTTTCCAAACATTGATTTAAATTAGTCATTTGGCTATGATCTTGCTTATAGCTGCAGGGCATTTATAATATTTAGTTCAGATGGAGTCTGGATACTTAACTGGAAAAGTTAAAAACTGTTCTCATACCTATAGGTATAGCAATGGAAAGGGCAAGTGACATTAATTTCAATGATGACCTTATTGATGATGATGAAACACCCTCAGAAAAAGAGGACATTGAAGAAATAATAATGTCATTAAAGAACCATAAAGCACCAGGCATAGATGGCATACATGCTGAATTCAACAAATACAGAGGAGATGCTGTAGTGGAACAAGTTTATTCCCTTATTTAAGATATATGGACCACTGAAAAGGTGCCAAGCAAGTGGAGCAAGCAATCTTGTGTTCGATTTATAAAAAGGGTGATAAGATGGACTGTAAAAATTATAGAATTATGCAATTACTATAGAGCTTCTCCTTTGTTATGTATAATGTGGTATCCATTGCTATAAACAAACGTCTTGTAAAATGGGATAAAAACTTCCTTGGTAAATAATAATACGGTTTCAGAACAGGGAGATCAACCACCAACCACATATTTTCATATAGGCAAATCTTAGAGAAGTCCTACAAATTCAATATAGACCTACATCATCTATTTATAGACTTGAAAGGCATATGATAGAGTTAATAGAAAAGAAGCTTTAGCCTATTTAAAAGCACTCAGTGTACCTTATAAATTAATCAGGCTAATAAGAATGACGTGGCAAAACACGAGATATCAAGTAAAAATTAAAAATTCATTGTCGGAGGAATTCAAAGTAGATAGAGGCTTAAGGCAGGGGGGCCCATTATCTTGTGTGATCTTTAATCTTTGTTTAGACCGAGCTGTGCGGGCTATTAGGACATACCCCTGTGGTACCATCTGCAACAGATTAGCGCAACACTTGGCATACGCTGATGACATACTGATCACAGCGAGGACTAAAGCAGCCCTTGGAGGAGCCCTTTTCAAGAACTGGAAGGAGCTTGTAAAAAAAAACGCGATTTGCAAATAAACGAAACGAAAATGAAGTATAGGTTAACTTCGTCTAGAACTCAGTCGCAAGAAGAACAAATTCAGTTCAGGGAGTATAGCTTCCCAATGTGTAAAGAATTAAAATACTTAGGGTCGCTTGCAACAAATAATAATGATGTTATCGCGGAAATCAAGGGACGAATAGCGGCAGGCAACAGATGCCTGTTTGCAGTTCAAAAAGTTCTTAGATTTAAGATTTATCGCGTAAGGCTAAAATAACAGCCTATAAAACCATCATTAGACCCTTCGTTACATACGCGAGTGAAACATGGGTGCTTACAAACAGATGTGAATAGCTACTCGGGGTTTAGGAGAGGAAAATATTTTTACAGATGTTTGTCCCTAAGTGTCTAAATGGCGAATGGAGAATAAGAAAAAAATGAGGAACTAATGGCATTGTTTGGAGAGCCAGACGATATAGTTGTCCAACTAAAGAAAGCAAGATTGCGGTGGTTGGGACACGTGGAGAAGATGCCTGGTAATAGATTACCTCGAAAATTGCTATATAAAAAAAAGCCAGAAGGTTTTAGAATTCGAGTCGGCCCCGATTGAGATGGCTAGAAGACGTGGAGCAAGACCTCCGTCAGGCAGGAGTTAGAGGATGGCGCCGCAAAGCCGCGGGCCGAGATGAATGTAGAAAACTCATTGAGGAGGTCCTGGTCCTGCTTTAAGGACTTTTGCACCGAAAAGTAAATCATTAAATAAATGGATATAGCAAATGTACAGCTTTGCAAAAATTATTTCCAAACCTAGTTCATATATCTTGAGGTATTTATGGTTCTATTCCTATTTAAATTGTTTTGGATGGCATTTTATATGTTCTTCATTGTAATCATACTTGTTTTTATGCATTTAGTTTTTCCTACCCTTAGTTGAAAAAAATCACGTATACACCTGCTATGTTGTGACATGTTAATCAATTCTTTTACTTTATTTTAGCCCGGCCATATTTAGAGGCTCGTGTACAGTGAGTAGCTAAAGTTTTTCTAAACCTTCTAAATTCACTAAAATACGATTACTTAAAAAAGCATAAACTGACTGCAGCAAACGTTTTCGTTTTATTTATTTTCGCCGAGACGAGAGGAGTTTGGGATGAGAAAATTTAATGCTGACCTCGAAGCGCCGGTCAGGAAGACAGCAATGAATGTAAGTTCCGGATTTCGGAGCAGGACCCAATATAATTAGAAGAGACCTACGAAGAAATGGATTTCAGAACAGAATAAATAGAAAAAACTTTTATAAAATAAGAAAAGTAGTCTTGAAAGAACAGAATTCGACAACCTTCCATTAGTCGCGTGATCCTGTTAGGTGTATGATAAAATTGTTTTCATTCTTTTAATGAAAACAATTTTTGAAGCAAGACTCTAGGTATGAAAGGCTGGTATACCAGGCTGACCAGCGTTCTCTTCAAGTGTTATCACCTAATCCAATTCCGACCTGAACTTATCTGGTCCACAGCATATCAAAACACTTGGACGGTGCAAGGCGCCTCAACACATACATTTTTATTTATTTTATATTTTATATTGCCTGATTGACTTTTATGTTTTTTTTAGTTCTCAGATAGATACAGAGTTTCGTAAATCGCTTTTAATCAAGTATATTGCAAATAATCTTCATAAATTCACAAACACCTCTGAGGTGTACGCGACTACTACAGTATTATTTTGGTTCTAAAATTCAGCATGGCTTATGGATATATATATATATATATTTTATATATATATATATATATATATATATATTTTTTTTTTTTTTTTTTAAGACCAGAAATAAAATACATTTTGAGTTGTTTTTATCGAAGAAAGGTACGAACATCCCACAGGTGCAACGGGACAACTCTTGTCCTTATGGGGTACACGACTTACAGAAGGTTAAAGAACATTTAAAATAAACCTTTATACTGTTGGAATGACGTCCAGTTAGTTAGTTTACGAAAGGAAATTAATCGTACAAGGATCAGATAGGCGAAATATTACTTCTTTCCTATTTACTGAGGCCTGAAATCAGTTTCTTATATTATAGGTCTCTTCTAATCGTTTTATGTCCTGCAAACGTTCCGAAATCCGGATTTACTTTCATTGCTATCTTCCTAGCTGGTATTTTAAGGTTAGGATTAACTTTTCTCATCTTATCTCGGCGAGAACAAATTCTCGCCTTTGTGAATTGGACCGTTAATCGAGGTATGTTAGTCATTTAACCTATATGGACTGTGTGTGTGTTACTCACGTGAATGAGGAAGAATATAAAAACGTCAAATAAATGATTTTTCTACAACGAGAGTAGAAGTAATCGTGTTTTAATGAATTCAGTATGTGTAGGAGAACTTTTGCTGCTCACTGTATCTATCTCTATCTTAAAGGTTTTGGAAATGCCTGCTTAACTCTTGCCATCATTTCAGCTGTTGTCAGAATATATATCTTCTGTAGATATATGTAAATAGCGAATTAGGCCGAAATAAAAAATTAAAGGTGTTTTGCTCCTGAAATTTTGAAGAAATGTATGGGAGAAAAATGTTTATACTAAAAAAAGACCATTTTCAGATTCCTCATCCCAAAAAACACGTAGAAACCAAATTTGGTCAAAATTAAAAAATGTTTACCCTTAGATTTTAGAAGGCTGTCAATTTGTTGAAGAACGTAAATAATTTGAGCTATTTCACATATTTCGCCACCAATTGAAACCAAATTTTAAGGGCACCTAGAAGCCGCAATACTGCATAGTTTAGCCCAAATGCGGAGGTCGTAGGATTTCTCCTTATTAAGATATCTTAAGTTATAGTTGACCTCGGAATTTTATTTTCTAATTAGTTTTTGTACACTAAAATCTTAAGTAAACCCAATGTTATATACATAAATAGAAAGCAGAATGCATGCTGATTCTAGTGGTGACATTTTTATTTTATCGGTTGAACGCAGAAAAAAATGCTTTGGCCGTTAAAAGTTGTTGATAAAATCTCAACTTTAAAAATGTTAACATCCACGAAATGGTTAAAAAAAATTGTTTTTTGATTTTGATATAATTTTACATATAAGGGTTTTATGGTGCGCTAAATCGAGTTTTGATGTCAGTTGTTCATGAAAAAAAAAATTCCACTGATTTACATAGGATTTTATTGGAATTTCGTCATATTTTTTTTCTAATAAGTTTATGTCTACTAAAATCTGGAGTTAACCCAATGTTAAATACATAAATAAAAAGCAGAATGAATGCTGATTCTAGTGGTGTAATTATTATTTTATCGGTTGAACACAGAAAAAAATGCTATGGCCGTTAAAAGATGTTGATAAAATCTCAACTTCAAAAATGTTAACGTCCACGAAATAGTTTTAAAATTTTTTTTTTTGATTTTGATATAATTTTACATATAAGGGTTTTATGGTGCGTTAAATCGAGATTTGAGGTCAGTTGTTCATGAAACAAATTTTCCACTGATTTACAGCGGATTTAATTGGAATTTTGTCATTTTTTTTCCTAATTTTTGAGCACCCTGAAGCCAGGTCGTGTTTTGAGCATAACGAAAGTATTTTAATGTCAAAATACATACAAAACTACAATTCAACATGAAAGAATCATTTCACCATCTTGACTGAGAGGTGAGAAAAAAATTAAACGTGATTTTCATATTTTTTTTTTTTTTTTCTCTGCTCCCAATGCCCATTGGTGGCTATAACTGTAATTTTGCACTATTACAGGCCCCTTCTACCCACACAAAAATCGGCATTCAAATCTGTGAGTTACAACTCCAAGCGTCCCCTTTTAAGTATCTGATAAATCAGTATTTGGCATTTTAAATCTTTGATGTTTGCGAGCCGACAACAATTCAAGTATCAAAATTGCTATGGAAACTCCTATTATTTTTACCCTCCTACCGAATGAATCCATGTTTGCCCAGGTGCTGATTATTAACTTTTCGCGAAGTTTTAATCGCATTTGTTCCTCTTAGGATTGTTTATTCCATCAATTCTCGTTCTCGCTTCATGAATTTGAGCATGGAATATTACTCCACTTTTCTTATTTCTCTTCTTCCTGCCATCATTCCATTTCTCAGTTTCTCGCGGTGTTCTCCTAGACACATACATCATTGGTTAACTGTCTGATTTTGTACTCCTGATGTGCCGAGAATCACTCTTGAAAAGACATAAAATCTTGTGTGTTCTCAATCAAAACTTTGAAGGATAATGGAGATGTTTTATGTTGCGTTTATTTATTATATTTTTTTTTTTTTTAGTAACTCAGCACATAAAAACAGCGAAGCACAAATAAAACAATGGCAAGAAGATACACTTTTGTTACACAAACTGTCTCTCGATAAAACTGTCTGGTTTCGACACCGTTGTACTTTGTTTTTGTTGTACTTAACCGTTCCATAAATAAAGTCACTTGAAGTTTTATAACGTGCTTTCATTCATTAGCATTCACTACTAAGCAACATACATTATTAGTATTACCAATTATGTTTTGCCTTTAACGAACTACATTGCTCATCAAAATTGTAGATCCCCCCACCTATTTATTAACGCTGTATCATGCGTCAGTAAAATCTTCATTGGATGGTGGTTCTGGGTGGGCTCTAGGATTTTCAGCGGTATGTTTGTTCTATTTTTTTGCAAACTTCTAAAATTTAGATGAACCATCGGCGTTAGTGACCTACAAGCTTTACACCTCTAATTTAAAAAAAAAAATGGTGGTTTCTTAAAAATTGGAAATATTATTCTGCGCATTCTCTCCTCTTGTTTTTGGGTGGTTGTGGTGGTGATATGTTGTGTTTACGAGTTTCTGTTCCTCCTCCCAACCTTATAAATCTGATGCTGATACGTACATTTTAATGTTTATAACGTTTCCTTGCTATGTTGCTGTGTGGCAGAAGCGATTGGAGGGGTCGATGGCCGACTAGCAAGGCCGGTGTGGGCCGTCCACATGTCTCGGTCAAGACAAGGTGAACTTGTCTTTCTCATCCCTAATAGCTTCTCCCAGGTGTAAACATTTTATTATTCAATAATTTAGTTCCCCTTGGTTGTAAAAGTACACTAGTGGAGGTAAAAATAATTCTTCATGGTTTTTTTTTTGTTATAATTTTTTTTCTTTAATGTGATAATTTCATCAAATGTCGTAAGACCATTCGTAAATGTAGGTAATGAGTTTACTTAAACTGAAAATTTCTGGTTAAAGAGTTATTAAATGTAACCAAGTACCAATGTAAACTAATCCACTCTTATCTATAATATTTTTTTATTTTATTTTAAAAAAATCAAATCATTGTTCTTGGTTGTTCTAAATATCTTTATGTTTATTTGTTTATTTGGGTTTTAAGGCTGTATAAAAAAAAAGTATAAACATATATATAATATGTATAATATTATATATACACTATATATAATATATATATACACACATTATATAATATTATATATGTATATATATATATATATATATATATATATATATATATATATATATATATATATATATACACACATACGTGCGCGCGCGCGCTCAACACATACACATACATAAAACATATAAGCATATTTTATACATATCTTCTATATAAAAATTGTTCAGCTCTATATTTTATTTAACAGTATGTGAGTTTTAAGGAAATTAAATACGAATTTTATTTTTGATTCGACATTATTTAATACAATGGTAATTTCTGGTTGGAGTCCTAATCTATTCAAACTTGAAATGTAAAATGGTCTGTCTTGTAATATGTGACTGACTGTAAGAGAGTTGTCTCAGAGTTAGAACTTTGGTGTTAGTTATTTCCTTATCAGGTATGTGTGAATCATATCTGTATATCCGATTTTAAGTCCTGGCCAAAGCAACTTCTTCTCGGCGACTTGAGCGCTAGGCATCCAGGGTAATGAAGGGCCGTTCCGACTTATAAGCGGGATGAGATTTTCGGTTTTGTTCCACTATTGGAACCAGTTCCAGCTTTCGTTCTGTTCCACTTTTCGTTCTACCTCAGTTTGACTAACCTTCTACATACAAGTGAAGGGCCGTTCCGAATGATATTTTACGGTCTGTTCCAATTTTCGTTCCACGTCAGTTTGACTAATCTACTACCTACTTACCATGCAGTTTCGTTCCATCCCTTGTTGTGAATTCGGGCTGTTAAGCTCCTTTTATACGAGGGTGAATCAAATATAAACGGTAATTTTCAAAATTATATTTATTGAATAATATTAGACAGAAACTATACCTTCAACATTTTTCAATGTAGTCTCCTGCATTATCTACACACTTCTGCCACCGATGCCACCGATTTGGAAGAGTTTTTAACCATTCGCGCACGTGCTTTTCGACGTCTTCATTGTTTTCAAATCGTTTTCCTCCAAGTGATTCTTTCAGGGGCGCAAACAAAAAATAGTCACCATTACACCTCCGAATCGAAAATGGCAAGTAAGGAGTGGCGAAGGAAGGTGAAGGCTGTCCAGTGGAAGCCAAAACTCGTCTCTCAGCCGGAAAAGTTCTTGCAACAATTTTTTTTTACTCAAGGGGCGTTCTACTCATTGATTTTCTTCACGATCAACGAACAGTGAATGCGGCTTGCTACAGTCAGCAAAAACCAGTTACCGGAACTAAAGACGAGGTGTGCCCATTAGAGATGTCATCCTTCTCCATGACAACTCAAGGCCTCACACCGCTTTGTTGACAAGGGATAAATTGGAAGAAATGGGCTGGGAAACTCTCGAACACCCTCCTTTCAGTCCAGACCTGTCCCCTTTTGACTATTTTTTGTTTGCGCCCCTGAAAGAATCACTTGGAGGAAAACGATTTGAAAACAATGAAGACGTCGAAAAGCACGTGCGCGAATGGTTAAAAACTCGCCCTCAGTCTTTTTATGAACAGGGAATATTCAAGCTTCCAAATCGGTGGCAGAAGTGTGTAGATAATGCAGGAGACTACATTGAAAAATGTTTAAGGTATAGTTTCTGTATAATATTATTCAATAAATATAATTTTGAAAATTACCGTTTATATTTGATTTACCCTCGTATTGTAATTATCTCTTGCTTACGATGAACTTCCTGGAAAATTTGCTTTAGCTATCCCTCGAAATACTCCTCTGTTTGCCGCTAGTAACTTTTCAAAGTGGTATGAGGGATAGTTTGCTGATAGAAAAAATATTTAGTCCTCGGTGTTGCACAAAGTACAACAAGCTACCGCTCTCATTTTGTTTTATTTTTTCGTACCTTAGACGTAAGACTTGTTTGCTGCATGATCAGCTTGATTCTGATTCTTAAAAACCAAATTTATTTGAATCCGAAAGAAGTAGCCAAGCTCTGTCGGTAGAACAGAAAATTTCACAGAAAGCGGTTTATTTTGAAGATGCCTATGCGCAGTATGGCGAGGCGGTAGAGGGAAGGGGAGGGAACTAATAGCAGTAAGATCAACGGCTGTAGGGCTATGTGCGGATGTAAGGGATCAAGTGAGGGAAGGAGAGATCAGCAGTCGGAACGACCTTGGGTGGAATGAAACGGGAGATGCAATCTATACAACTAACCCAACGGAACGAAACCGGAGATATTTTTTGGCGTTGGTTTTCGTTCCAGTTGGAACGAAAAAGTTAGGTAGCTCGTCTCGTTCCAAACCAGTTCAAGGCTGGAACCAGTTCCAAGTTCCGTTCCACTCAGAACGATCCATCACTAATCCAGGGGCATGAGTTTCCCCTCTGGTCCGTTACTACAGTTATTTTTATAGATGGATGGGTGGTGTTCATCATTTAAATACTTTAAATTTCAGGAAGTCTTCTCCGTTGTGCTATATCACAAATACATCATCACTATATTACAGTCATACTCAAGGTTTGAGATGTTTCCAGAGCTCGTGACTCGAATAGCTCTATAAATAATATGTTTGTGGTCTTCGGAAAGTGTTAAACCCATCGCTACTCCATCTGCTGGTATGTTTCTCCTTTAAATTTGAAATAATAGAATTGAAAAGGCAAAATTTCCAGATCTTTCAAGGTTTCCTCTTCCAGACACTGTTGATCCTAATAGTATCTCTAGTGAATCCTTGACGAGTTGGTAAGCTGATGAATGGAAATTCCGCATCGAAGTGCACTAATATATCATCCCTTTCTATCCTCATTTCTTGCAGTAACTCACCGTTTACTTCTCTACGTTGGATTGCCCTTGTTTTATGAAGTTTGAGTCTTGCCACGTGTTTGCTTGCCTTGTATGAAAAATAGTCACTTCTAGGTACAAATGTCCTTAACAAATGTTCCTGTTATGTCGGTTTATGGTAGGCCATTAATCTGAGGTGTTATAGGATCTCTTGAAGTGATGGTCATCCAGTTTGCTCTTCTCTACTAATCCCTTCAGTCTCCTTACCAAAGTTCTTGTACATAAGGTAGTTTTTGTACATTGAAGGGATCAGCATCATTACTCTATGTTCTAGTTTATCCATCTAGTCACCTTTCCTTAGTCCACTCTCAATTCAATCCTTTGCTTATCTTCCTTCAGCTGCTTAAATGGTTTCCCCCAGGTTATGTCATATTAATTTTATGTCGATTTCTTTTCGTTTATACGTGGGCGTTTTCAACTTCATAGTATCTGCAACTTATCATGAACTTCTTTCTGGGCCGCCTTTTCTCCTGTCATTATCTCTTCCCGAATGATTTTTGCCTTATTATTTAGTGAGCTATTGTGAAGTTTTTATTTCTATTCCAGAATGCATCGTGCTCTTCGCCAATCGGCTTATTGTAAAAATTACTTACTGTTGTTTTGTTACATGCTTTAACTTTCTTCGACTGTTGACATAACTGTCCCTCGACCTTTTCCTATTTCTGTTTCCAAAATATAATTCCTTCCTACGAGATAAGCAGACTTGGGCTTTTAGCCCGTTCTTTCGAGTTGCGGTCAACCGTTTTCTGAAGTTCCGCAATTATGGATAATTTCAATATGTCCTCATATTGTTAGCTCTTCTTCTATAGTTTATAAGGAACTTATATTTTGTACGTTAAATTTTTCCTGATGAAATTCAAAGATTATATTCAGCGGATTGTTATACCTAATTTCTTACTAAACAGACCAAAGGCAAAAATGTAGTTAGGTGAAGGATCGCTTTTTATAACAAATAAGCGAAAATAAAGACAAGAAGAGGTGTCAATGTGTAAGGATCTTTATCATGTCTCTGTTATACGTACATGTGCGTGTAACAGCTAATGCGCTGGTTGCTTTCAGTCCGATAGGTGTCAATAAAAATTTGAAACTAATAAAAAGTAATTATTAAAACTGGGATTTGTGTACTGGTGGAATATGGTATCTATTCATGAATACTTTGATATATGCGATTTCACTCTTTAATAAAATATTATTGATAACTATTATTAGTTTAAATGGTAGACTGCTGTATTTGAGAAGCTTTAGTATATACATTCAGATTTCATTTTAGTGCGATGTAATCAAACTATTTATTTTGGCTTCATAGTTAAGTAAAATCTTTTTGGGTGGACTGACTCTTCGGTAAACGATAAATGAAATGGAGCGACATGGTGATGATGGAACTCAGTGTTGGATGTAACGGGTCATCTCACTCCGTTACAGCCACAGGCTAATAGCTCACATATCCACCCTGAACCTAGGTTTTGGATCTCATTTTTACTTGCTATTTCTATCGTATCTATGTTGAACTAGTGATTTCGGGTGCTCATATTCACTCATACTATAAACCATTAGGGTGAGAAGAACATGACAATATACCGTGTGCTCAGTACATTATATCTCTGATTATTCTCCCCGCGTTAATGAATTAGTGTTTTATGATAGTACTTTAACGCATCTGCTCAACCTACCTGTTTAAACAGTGACGTAATAGATTTTTATCTTATCTTGTAAAGTGTCAAAAAAAGATCTTAAGCTGTCTTCTCAACCGACTTCAAAAAAGAGGAGGTTCTCAACTCGTCTGTATTTTTTTTGTGTGTGTATGTTACGCGATTACTCCGTCAATTCTGAATCAATTTTGATAATTCTTTTTCAGATCGGTAGGGCATACTTCAGAGGTAGTCCCATTAAAAATATTTTGAAATCAACGCAGCACTTTTTAAGAAAAATCAAAAAAAAAGTTATAAAAATCACTGTTATATATCCTTACATTTTAAAAATATTTATGATTATGATTATCTAAAATCTCCATGGTAACTAAATCTAAATTATTAACAAAAATAATTTACATATACAGTCAACTCTCGATGTGTTGTACTTCGATAAGCTAAATTCTTGAATAAGTCGAACAAAATCTGCGGTCGGAAGTACATTACACTTAAATTTCACCTCAATGAGACGATTTAAGACAAAGAACGTGAAAAATGTGTCGAAAATAAGTAGAACTGAAAATAGGGTCCAAAAGAGAGAAATTCTATGACCACCTCTATGAAACAAACTATTAGAAGTCATCGCCTCTATAACTCGAACTCAAATTAAAAGAATTTCATGTGTAATTTGTTTTCCTGTTTTCTGTCATTGTTTGTCTTTTCATTTCATAGTTACAACAGTCACTTATTATTAGTTATTAACTCGAGTGGTTTTGCAGTGGCTATTGAAAATTCTTTCAATTAACGAAAAGTTAAAATTGATTTGCAAAGTGCAGAAAGGAGAAATAAGTTGGGCGTTTGTTGCTAGTGAATTCCGAATTCCGCGTAGTTCTCTTTCAACCGTCCTAAAGAATAAAGAAAAAATCGCGACTGGTGGAAGGAGGTAAGTCTACTTTTAGGCACCCTCAGAAAAAAGCGCGATTCAGTTGAAAGTTATATGATAAATTGGTACCAGGTATTTAATTTTCTGTATTTAGATTTTATATGTATATACAAACAACATACACATACCCATTAATGAAAATATACGTAATGATTTCAACTCCCATTTTGTTTTCAATTTTCCTAATTACATGAAGGTAAGTGGAATGATAACCTCGGTAAGTCTTTGTTCAGTAACTCGAACTTTTTTTCAGGGTTTCAGGGTCGAACTATTTTGGCAATTAACTATATAAACAAAAATACACTCACCACTAAAAAGTAAAAAATAAAAATAATTTATAGAGAAAAATACAAAACCGACTTCGAGATTAAACCTACATACACAGACTTAACTAAAAAATAAAAAATAATATTTTAATTGCTTCAAAACAAAAACCATTAAATGAAAATCAATAAAATTATCGATACTTATGTACCTATTCACAATTTATGATCAGTTATTTTTGGAGTCGGTGCCAACCAAAACAAACAGAATTTGAAAAGAAATTGTAATCGTAAAGATCCCCCACTGTTTCATCACCGCCACCCCGCTGTCTTTGCCCATTCGAAAGTTTGTTGTAAGGGCAATGTACCTTCTTAGCTCGCAACGACTGGCGAACTGGCCATAAATTGTGAATAGGTTTAAAAGTATCGATAATTTCATTGATTTTCATTTAATGGTTTTTGTTTTGTAGCAATTAAAATATTATTTTTTATTTTTTAGTTAGGTTTGTGTATGTTGGTTTAATCTTGAAGTCGGTTTTGTTTTTTTCTCTAAAAATTATTTTTTAAAGTGGCCAGTACTACTTTATGTATGTCTATAAATACAGCAATTGTAAATTTAAATCATAACGTCCGACGATTTCCCTTCATTATTGTAAATAATCCTATAATTGTGGCTCCAAGTGATCACTGTGTTTAATATCCCTAATTCATTTTTATCTTTTTCTAATTAGTGTTAAATACGTTGATGTATTGCTTGTACTGCATTACAATTGTGTTCACGGGCTCCAATCACATAAACAATACTAAACAAAAAAGATTTCAAGGTTATAGATGTAAGGATTTGGTTTAGTATGTCACATTTGTTACATAAATTGTTGAATACAGCATTCTAAGTATTCAAAACCAGCCCAGTGTCAAAAACGGTATCTACCACATTGCAGCTATACGAAAACTGAATTATAATTATATTAATCGGATTTTATTTATCTAGAATTAAATAAGTATAAAATGGAAACTAGACCTAAAAACGGGGTTGTGACACTGAAACATATCCAACCCAATAACGTCCTTACCTACTAGCAACCATTTTCGTGTTCCGAACAGGACTGAGAACGGTCTCAATGCTTCCTTTGTTAAGTTCGAAACTTCATTTTACTTAAATACATTTTTTTTTTTTCATTCTGGTTCCTAAGCTGCTACTTACGGTGAAGTAAAACGATGATGATGATGATGATGATGATCCTCGGCTCTACAGCCCTGTGCGGGCCTTGGCCTCCCTTAAGAAATTCGCCCATTCCTCTCTGTTCAGCGCCATGGTCAACCACCTAGTTGCGCCTAATCGTCGGGCCACAGTTACCTATCTGGTCCATCCAGCGGACCTTCGGTCTTCCATCCTTCCTCTTCTCCATAGGCATATGGTTAGCGACCCTTATCGGTATCCGATCTTGCCTCATTCTTTTTAGGTGTCCTGCCCAGCGAAGTCTGTTGAGATCGGTAAAATCCACCTCAGGTGTGTCACGGAATTCTGCGTAAACCTCTCTGTTGTGACGCCTTCTCCAGACACCATTCTCCCATACTGGTCCATAAATCTTTCTTAATATCTTTCTCTCAAATACGGCCAGTCTTTGCTCATCAATCCTGTTGATCACCCAGGATTCTGATCCGTATGTGAGGACGGGTCTGATCAGTGCCTTATAGAGAGTGACTTTTGTGTTTTTGGTTATTAGCCTGGATTGGAAGTGCTTGAGAAGGCCATAGTAGCTCCTGTTTGCTGCTTGTATTCTTCTTTCAATCTCTTTAGAACAGCAGTTATTGACATCTATACGGGCACCTAAATACGTAAAATCCTGTACCGCTTCAAAGACATAGTCTCCTACTTGTAAGTGCGGATCTCTCCGGTCGTTTCCGATAGCCATATACTTAGTTTTATGCGTGTTAATGACTAATCCCATGTTTCTCGCGGAAGCTTCCAGGGCCGCAAATGCCTCCTTCAGGCCAGCTTCTGTTCTTGCAATCAGATCAATATCGTCCGCGTAGGCCAGGACCTGGATCTGCCTGTTAAATATGTGCCCCCCTACCTGTAGGCGAGAATCGCGAATCGCTTTTTCCAGAGCCAGGTTGAAAAGTAGGCAAGCCAATGCGTCACCCTGCTTCAGGCCATTCTCTGTTTCTACTGGGTTTGACAGGTGTGACTGTACTCTGATTTTGCATCTCGATCCAGACATTGTGGCCTCAACCATTTTTATCAGCTTTGCGGGAATGTTGAATTCCTTCATAGCCTTGTAGAGCATCTTCCTGTTAACCGTATCATACGCCGCACGGAAGTCTATAAAGAGATGGTGGGTGCTGATTCTATATTCCAATGACTTTTCCAATATCTGTCTCAGCGTAAAGATTTGATCTGATGTTGACCTATCCTTCCGAAAGCCGCATTGGTAATCTCCAATAATATTCTCAGCATATGGAAGTAATCTTGTGAATATTATAATAGAGAGGAGTTTATAGGCGGAGTTCAATAGGGATATTCCTCGGTAGTTATCACATTTTAGCGTATCCCCTTTTTTATGAACCAGGCATATCAAGCCCGTCTCCCATTCCTCGGGCATCTTCTCTTCCTCCCATATTCTACCCAGTAAATGCGTCATCTCCTTTATGTAGGATCATATTTTACACACAATTACAAAAGCAAACGATCAATATTTTGACTTGGTAATATTTTTTTATCGGCAGAAATAATTTTATTGACTCCATCTGTCAGAATTTTAATTTCTAACCAATTATGTGGGCCTTTTCAAATAATATGGCAATTTAGCTTTCCAGAAAATCCAGGTATCCTTTAAAAAAAAAAAGTTACTTATCCATGTTCTATGGCATACCTGGATGTTACAACACTACTTGAGAATATATAACTTAGGTTGTAATATCGGAAACTTTATTAGTGCTAAATCTTCCTAAAACTATAAAAATGATGTACTTATTGTAAGTTAAAATTTGGAACAGATGCGTTGAATAGTTTACTATTGTAAACTGTATTGCGGAATGATGCTAACCCCGTATCGGTCAATTTCCTAACTTCGCTGTAATCTACATATTATAGCTTTTTTATTAAAAAATTAATTGAAACTTAGTAGATTTTATTATTGCTAATCCTTACTTGATCTATGGAGATAAGTGTTTAAAATTTCGTACAGGTTTATTGACTAGTTTTCGCGGTTAAAGATCACAAACGAAAATTATAATAGAGACTAGAGGATAGTTTAAAACGCAAAGATATATTTTCTTTCGAAAGTTATTATTTTTTAATCACCCCTGGAATAATCTTCTTTTTTTTTTCGTGGATCCGCCACGAAATAAATTTTTACCCTCTCAGGTGGGATTTGAACCCATGACCTTCTGGTTACGAGCGCGCTGAGACCCTCGGCCATTGGCTCCCCTTGATTCAATTATTATACAATCGTCTAATATGTATCTAGTATAATATGTTTATCGTATAATATAAAATATGAATTTCATGTGTATATATAAACGTAGAAAAGTAAATACACCGCAAAAATTAGTTTCTAAAATTAATTTCCTAATTCTTTGTTTGGTTTTGAAAAGTGCGACATTGCAATGTAAATAGAAATGGCCAAAACTGGGAATTGTATGTTTTAATTACTTGCTTTCGCCAAAGATAACAGTTTTTTGTTGAGAAAAATAGAAGAAATATTCAGTTCAATCACAAAAGGTTAAAATAATTGAGGAATGTGAGCATAAACAAATGTGATAAATAGGATCGGGGAGAATCCAGAGATTATGTGTATTATAGTTGACTACAAATCTTTTGAGTGGTTAGGTAATTATAAAATTTCTTGATCTACTCCTTTGCTTTTGGCAGGGTGTTCTTTGCTGTCCAGAAAGTATTCCTGAATATGATAAATAAAGGTACAAAAGTGGCAGTGCACAAAACTACATTTTTTTCATCCTAACTTGCTCTTCGGAATCATAAACACTGATGAGCACGAATCAAATATGAATCCTGAAATCGGAAATAAGAAATGGTGGCAGAATCGTGTTTATAACTCCATTATTACATTAAATCTTTATGTTTAGCCAGCCACCTAGGTAATGTATAACCTAGTACACACTAGTAGACCACTTTACGTAATTTGTCTATTCACGGTTCTTTAATTGTGTAGATGCCGTTCTTTGTCTCGTCTAGCATCCACACTACGGTCTGAATTTCTCAGTCTCTTCTTTGCAGTTCACCATTGAGGACATCAGTGCTAATTACAAATGAAAGAATGCGAAAACGTCAAGGTTGGTATACGCTCGAAGTGCTCGCTCCTGGGATCGGCTCCTGACTTAATAATGGTTTTAAGCTGTGAATTTTCTTTTCTATATTTGCCGCTGTTACAGCCAGAGATTCCTAGTCCCCTTCTCTTTTTACACGTTTTTTGTAGTCGGAACTTGTAATATCCAACAAACAATGAGCCCCATGGTAATCTTCAGTTAGATTGAAAACCTTATCGTTAGACCACATGTCGTAAAACGTAAGGGTGCGTATACACTAGGCGAACCCATGGTTTGCCTGCGTCGGGGTTCGCTCGTGAAGCGGTACTTCAAAGAAAAATGCGGACCGGCACGCGTTCGGGCTTAGTTATAGTGTGTACGTGGAAAAGAACATTTGTTAGTTATTCTTGTGAAGGGTCTTTATTATAGAACATGGAGTGGTGTTACACAAGATCTTACAATTAATATCCTTATTAATGGACCAATCTGCTGCAATAAAGTTTCAAAGTACGTCGACCTGATTCTGCAAAAATTTTGTAAGAGCCCATACCCAATTTCACCTGTGAGATCGTTCATCAAGTCTGTCCCTCTATACCGATTTCTGCTTTTAAACAAAGATGTCATCCACCACCGTCTTTGTGATCTGCGCCTATTATTATTAGCCTCACTAATAATAATGTTTGACGCACAACCAACGATTATGCCGTCTTATGATGCCATTTTTATAATGTTATCAGAAATGAAAATACAAGTAGTTTTCACTTTCTGTCACCACCGCGTGAACTGGCGAACGCTAAAGAACAACTACGAACGCATTCCTTCGTTGCAATGTGGACAGCAAGTAATTTTTGTAACGAACGGGCGCATCCATTCGGCCGTATGCGTTCGCCTAGTGTGTACGCACCCTAAGGTGCGTTTAGACGATGCCTTCTTTCGTGCCATGTCCCATGCAACTTTGTGTGCGGCTGCGCAAGTTTTATGCGCCGTGATACGTGCCCCATACTGTTTACACGCAATATAACCCGCAGTAACAAAATGCTACTATGGCTAAGAAATGTATACGCTGCTGTTGTAGCTGCATCTTATATTGCAATTGAAAAATCTCGTAAAAGGAAACGGAAGTGCTGGGTTTGTCATCATTTAAAAGATATAAATGTCAGTGTTTTGAATGAAGTTCGGATAGACAGCTCTTTACTATTCATATATTTTACTAGATGTATATGTCACCTAGTGATTTGGAAGAGCTATTGCAAATTATTGGACCTGATATACAAAGGAACGATACTAGCATGAGGCAATCCGTTCCACCGATCAAGAAAGACTGTAATATTCTGTGAATTCTGCAATTATAAAACAAATAAAATTATCAAGATAGGTCTTGAGGTCTACATTAAACAAGTACAGCTATTGAAAGTTATAATTACTCAATTTATCCTATTACTAACAGCTTACTACATACCACGCCTCGGTTTCATTTTTAAATCAATGCAAAAGAAAGTTCTCCTTAAGTTTTAAAATTAAAATAAATGAAAAAATTCATTTGAATCAATCGCAGACGATTGTCTAAAAGTTTTTTTGAAGCGATTAATTACTTAATAACAGTTTTTTACGATGCCAAAATTTCATTCTAGTCCATGTCGGCGTCGGTCAGACAGGCACTATTCCTGAATTTCAAAGTCGAGTTTTCCCGTCTTCGCTGGTTCTATATATATATATATATTATATATATATATATATATATATATATATATATATATATATATATATATATATTTATTCTTTCTCTCTCTCTCTCTCTCTCTCTCTCTCTCTCTATCTATATATATATATATATATATATATATATATATATATATATATATATATATATATACACTACTATATAGAGTATATATATATATACACTACTCTGAGCAAGAGCATTTTATATGTTTATGTATATATATATTAAAAATGCCATTGCTCAGAGTATCTTCTTCTCTTCAAATACGAACACCAACATAGGTAGATAGTAATTTATACATTTTTTTAATAGGTTGAATGGAATGTAATATATAATGAATATAAATAAACTAAATAATGAAAATAAAAAATAATCCAATAAGTGAGCGAAAAAAAACTGTTACCTACCTCATCATCATCATCGTCAGTTGTTGCAACTTATGCTCCTTTCTTCGTCTCCGTCCTAAATAAACTGCGGGTGTTTGTAAGCAAACCGTTCGGATCTAATTAACCGTTCTCAGATTTCTAGATTTCTTCTTGTCTGTTTATTTGGCCTTAACGTCCTTATGTACTCCAACTGGATCAGGAAGGACGGGTTATCCTAGGGGTTACCAACCTATTCTAACTATGGTTCATTTTTGGGTCCGCCAAGAAATAAATTTTAACCCGTCAAGGTAGGATTTGAACCCGCGACCTTCAATTCCAAGCGGACTGAGACCCTCGCCCCAATTCACTCGCTCATCGAGTCCCTAGATTTCTTCTTGAAAACATTGGAGTTCTCGCGACGAAAATATCTGGGCATAAATTGTATTTTTTCCAAAACTGAATTTTCATCAATTAAATATTTTTTTTAATCAAAAGAGCATCCTTCTGACAATTTTGATGTTTAGATCGCGTTTGATGCCTGCCGCAGAACGGGACGTCTTCTGTTGTCTTCATTGAAGTCCAATTTTTAAATTGGACCATATTTATTACTGTTAACGAAAATTATTTTTACATATTAGATTATCAAAATTCAATTTTACAAAATTTACAAATTAATTAAACAAACAATATCTAATATTGCTTTGTAAATAGGTGGTCCAAAAAATATAAAATATTTGCGAGCTCGCTTTCAAAAAAAAAAAATATTACAAAATAAACAAACAAACAAAAGTTAAACAATTTCTCTCTTTTAATACTAATTAAACAAATTCAGCAACAATTAAATAATTTATTGTTTGATTTATTCTGGTACCAGCACAAATAAACTTAAACTAAAATAAAACTTATCTGGGTGCACCCTTCGGCGTTAACGAGCGATGTATTGGTATCAAGGGACGGCCACAATTTCTTCTTCTCCAATTTTGTTGTTGAGTCCACTTAGAGCTGTAGATGACGTTGACTCATAAATTTTCTTCGATGAATAAATCCCCTGTCGGGTAAGAATCCAAAATTCCAATATTTGGAGTCCAATTTCAAAGAAAGAAATGAAAATCCGGCCTTGCCGTTTAATGAGCGTCTGTCTCCTAACTCAACACAATCACTTCTCCCCGTTGAGACCTGTCTATCTTCTTTTGTTTTGGCTTTTGTTTTGTTCCGTCGCCTATTATTATCACTCTTAATCCGTCGACGTATTTTATCAAACTTTTAATTCTGGTCTATTTTAGCATCACAATTCATTTACCTTAATAAAATTAACAATATTAATTATTTCTGTAATGAAAATTATTATTAAAAAAAAATGGAAAAATTTATTGGCAAAAGAAATTTATAATTTAATAATTCGTGGATAGGGGCATCACCAACATTGTTTTATTTAACATTCAGCTTTCTTATTAAAGCAATTGAAAAAAAAGGAAAACTAACATGAAATCGAAATCAGAAAAAAAAAAAAATAATGTTAAAAAAAAATTAACATAAAAAAAAATTAACGTTAAAACTTGACTTCCAAACTCCTCCTATAAACTTTTTTTCTTTTTTTTTTTCTTTTATTTCCCACCTTTATCGAAGTGTAACACCCACCACTCACGTACAAAAAAAAAGAAAAAAAAAGGATGCAATCCTGGGTTAACCAAATCGAATCATCAGGAATCCGTTTCTAACTAACCTTCGGGAGACCCTTTTAAATCGCTTATATGCCAAACACCGGCCGGACGTCCACTTTCCACATCTTCAAGTTCATAAGTTACCCGGGACGTTTTACGTATTATTTTGAACTTCCTGAACTTAGGTGCCAATTTGCTGGAAAAATAGGCTGCAGCATCCGATTGAGGGTGAGTTCTACACCAAACCGTTTGTCCTGGAACAAATTCCACTTCCCTTCTCCTCAGATTGTAAAATCTTTGTGCTTTCCCGTAGGCTCTATCCAATCGATCTTGCACTTCCTGGAATAGTAACGGCATGTTCTTCAATTTTTCAAGGTGAGCATTTCGATCAATGGCAATTGGTTGATCCGAGTCCCCAGATGCTATTTCTGCATGATCCTCTCCTGATCTCGGCAATTCCCGGCCATAGTTCAAGTATGCGGGTGAGAAGCCAGTAGCTTCATGTACGGAAGTTTTAACGCAAAACTGATACGAGAAAGTTCCTTGTCCCAAATTCTTTGGTTATCCTGTATATAAGAAGCCAACATAGTTTTCACTACCCGATTTATTCTTTCGGTTGGATTTGCCTGTGGATGATAAAGAGCCGTATATACCAG
Source organism: Euschistus heros (assembly GCA_003667255.2). Taxonomy (NCBI): domain Eukaryota; kingdom Metazoa; phylum Arthropoda; class Insecta; order Hemiptera; family Pentatomidae; genus Euschistus; species Euschistus heros. The sequence goes on along the minus strand of RCWM02000341.1, from coordinate 1,114,174 downwards.
GGGGTGACCTTATATTCTTCTAACTTCCCCAGAAATTCCTTCCCTTTAAATTGGACTCCATTGTCACAAATTACAAACTGTGGGGCCCCAAACATATGGAAAACGTGCTCTTCTATTTTTTCCGATAAAGCCTTGGAAGTAGCTTTTCTTAGTGGGATCAAGATGGAATATTTGGTAAAATAATCACTTATTACCAACAGAAACCGATTTTGTTTCGTTGACAGAGGCAATGGCCCCATTAAATCAGCGGTGATGATCTGCCATGGTCCCTTTGCAACCTTCTACTCCCCATAAGTCCAGCTGGAGCTTGTTGTGATGGCTTTAAACTCAGACACGTTTCGCACCTCGCCACATAGCGTGCTACATCCCCAGCCATTCCTGGCCAGTAATATGCCTCCTTGAGCCTCTGAAACGTCTTGTATGCTCCTAAGTGTCCAGAAATCGGGCTATCGTGGTAATCAAACAGCAACTGCTTCCGTTGAGACTTTGGTATGACCAATTTCCAGGGACGATCTTCCCCTAAAAAAACTTATTCTTATTAGATATTCTTTTAAATATCTTATCATCTTCAACGCGCCACGACGGATATGATGCAGGATCTTTATTTATTTTGCCTATCATCCTGAGGTACCACTCGTCCATTGCCGACATCGAGCAATCAATCGCCGCCACTTCAGTATTCTCATTCTGTCTCGACAGGGCGTCTGCAGCAAGGTTGTTTTTACCCGGGCGATGTTGAATTGAAAACGCATACTGTTGTAATTTCAATGCCCAACGAGCCAATCTTCCTTTAGGTTCCTTTAGAGTATGTAGCCATTTAAGAGCCATGTGATCTGTTATGACTACGAATTCCATTCCCTCAAGATATGGCCGAAATTTTTCAATCGCCCATAAAACCGCTAGGCATTCATGTTCGGTTGTTGTAAACTTCCTTTCTGCATTGGTCAGGTTTCGGCTAGCGTAAGCAATAGCTTTTTCTCCCTCATCATGAACCTGAGACAAAATAGCTCCTAAGCCTGTTGCCGAAGCGTCGGTTTGCAGTACAAAAGGTTTACTGAAATCGGGGCACGTTAAAATTGGAGCGGATACTAATTTATCTTTAATTTCTTTAAAGGCTAACTCTTGCGCTTCTTCCCAGCGCCATTTTTTCCCCTTCCGCAACAAATCCGTAAGAGGACTTACCACATTCGAAAAATTAGGTACAAATCGTCGATACCATGACGCTAGGCCTAGGAATCTTCGAACTTGTCGCACAGTCGTTGGAGCAGGGTACGACAGTATGGCTGCTACCTTTTCCGGGTCTACTTGAAGTCCGTTTTCGTTAACCACATATCCTAGGTAACGAAGCTCTGGACGACAGAAATTACATTTCTCCCAGTTAATTGTTAAATTTGACTCGGCTAGCCGCTTGAATACATCCTCTAAAACTTTCAGATGTTGGGTAAAGTCTGATGTCACAATCACTATATCGTCTAGGTAAACAAATACATATTCTTCCAAATCATCACCCAGTACTTGGTCAATCAGCCTTTGCCATGTAGCTGGGGCGTTATGTAATCCAAATGGCATGCGAACAAATTGAAAAAGCCCTCGTCATGGAACAGTAAACGCCGATTTTTTCCTGGCTAGACTCCTCCACTGGTACATGCCAATACGCCGATTTAATATCTATCGAACTTAGATACCGCCCATCACGCAACCTATCCAGTATTTGGGAGACATATGGTATCGGGTAAGCGTCCTTTTTTGTAACTGCGTTGAGCTTGCGGTAATCCACGCAGAACCTGTTCGACCCATCTGGTTTTTTAACAAGGACTACTGGTGAACTCCAGGGACTTTTGGAAGGCACTACTATTCCTTCAGCCAACATTTCATCTAAATCCTTATCTAACTGACTTTGGACAAACGGGGACACGGGGTAATATCTTTGTTTTATGGGTCTTGCGTCCCCCGTATCTATTATATGCTTTACGCTACTCGTGCAGCCCAGCTTCTCCGGATGTTTAGCTTTCCAATATTCTACCAATGCTGCTAATCTATCCTTTTCAGCTGTGGGTAAATTTGAATGACCAATGATAGCGGGGTTCGCTTCTTTTGTGTCTATCACATTAACAAATTCCCATCCATTTCGCATGTCCGATTTAATGCCCATTTCCCGCCAGAAGTCAACTCCTAAAATCAAGTCACACGTCAACCGAGACACTACCACAAATTCAACGGTCCTAATTCTTCCGGATAGCTCTACTGGTAATTGAATCATTCCTATATGTGATAAGGGTGAACCATCTGCCTGCGATATTTGAAACTTCGACACATTTTCCAAGTCCATACCAAGGTTTCTGAATACCTCCCAAACTTTCAAACTCATTAGGGACCTTGACGCTCCTGAATCCAACAGTCCACAGAACTCCCTCCCGAAAATCGACACTGAAAGATATGGTCGACTGTCTCCCTTGCATTTACTCTCTGTCGCAAACGAGCCCTGATAGACAGCACGCACCACAGCCAACCAGGTCTGCCATTCAATTGAATTTCTATCGGACTTCGGGGCTTGGAATGAGCTTCGCCCGTTTAAACTCGACCCCCCTGATCCGTTTCCCGGTCTCCGTCGACATCCGCAAGTAGTGGTATTTACCTCTTTACGACCACAGAAACCGCAGAAGTTTATTTTAGGTGCTTTACACTCCCTTGACGGGTGTCCAATTTTATCGCAATTCCAGCACCTGCCTTTATAACCTCGCGCCTGCTGATTTTCTAAGCGAGTATGCCTTTTCTCTTCCATTTGAGGGTTTTTTTGAACATCTAATTCAGCTACTTGAGCATTCCCTTTCTTGCTAGTCGGTGAGTAACCCAAATCCGGTTCCAGTAAGGTTTTTCGCACCGGAGGTGGTGGTCTGTGCACACTTTACCCGCCATCTGCTTTCTTCAAGCATTCGACCTTTCGTCAACAAATCCTTTAAAGAGGTTACTGTGTGCAACGCCAACCGGTCGAGGTAAAATGGGTGTAAATTCGCTAAAATGATTTTCAACATTGTAGGCTCTGTTGCGGGAGTTGGTAGCCGATGGAAATAGTTTTTCATGATACTAATATAGTATCCGATACCTTCATCTTCGCCTTGAGTTCGGGCCCTAATTTCGTCCCACAACCTTTCGCTATAATTTTGTGGTTCATATTCTGCCCTAAGCTCTTTCGTCAGCTCATCCCACGATGACAGTTCACGACGCATGGCTTTGTACCATACCAGAGCGCGACCCGAAAAAAGATCATAGCTTGAGTTCAATAAATCTTCGTTGGAGGCATTCCCTGCTATTTTGAGATCCTCGACCATTTCTAAAAACCCATTCACACTCAATCCTTCCCCGTCGCCGGAAAATTTTATACCCCATTCTCGTACCGGTATTGGTTTTCTCCTTATTGATGAATCCTGTGTAGCGCTTGGTGTGCTAGCACCCATGGAATCTGTGTTTACTGTCGGCGGCGACGACTGTTCTCCATCACTCGGTGGTGGTTTTTTCTTCCATTCATCTAAACTGGTCGAACATCGTCAAGCATTCATCAGTATATGCTCGTATATCTTTGCGTTCTTCTTCGGTGGAGGGCTTGAGTCGCCGTAGTCTATTTAGCACATGTTGAAGTTTGGTGGAAAATTTTCTAGGGTCAACCTTTTTACCTTCAGAAGCATCTTTAGAAAGAGCACGAAGTATCTCCATTTTCCCAAGACAAGTCGCCAACTCGGAGGTCGTATCTAAACCTTCAGGCTTTGGTGATTGAATCACTTGTCGTTCTTCAAGAGCTAAAATCTGTCTCAGTTTTTTCCTCATTTCATCGATTTCAGAAATATCGGAGTATTCTCGAATTTTTAACTCGTATTCGAGCTCTTCTTTCAAAAGCCGGCTAACGTCCATACTGATAATTATCAATTCCCAATAAGATAATGAAGCAAAAGATAACACGGACAACAGACAAAAAAAATTAAACTAGTATACAAAAATTCCCGAAATCAGAACGAACTACAAAAAAAAAAATAAAGTTCAAATCCCCTGCTAATCAATAAAAAAAATATTTAAAAAAAATCTCGAATAAAACAATTTAAACTCAATAACCTGAACGAAAACAAAGTTCCTTTCCATAAAAAAAATTTCCTCTATTCTAATCAAATTCTCCTAAACAAAACTCAAACGCCCCACGTTGGGCGCCAAAACTGTTACCACAAGTACTTGTACAAGTAGGACAGTAAGTGTCAGGCTAGCTAATGGAGAAGGGGGTGGGGAGAATTAGTCAGGAAATGAGAATGAGCCAAAAAAAAAAAAAGAACCCAAAAAAAAAAAAAACACACCAAAAATATTGTTGAGCGCCACGTCGTTTATTAATGGTTAAAACGACGAAAACCTAAGATAAAAAAAAATATAAGAGACAAAATAAAATAAGGTTAAATAAATCAATAAAATAGCCCCAAAAAAAAATATTTTAAACTGTAAAATCTTCGAAGAAAGGTAAGGAAAAACAATAGATAGTTTAACTCTTAAATATACTTCCACCAATTAATTGCGATAATTAATCAAAACCAAAAAACCCATTAATGTTGAAAACATAAAAATAAAATAAAATTATTTTATTAATAATTTTGTGAATCTCACCTCTGAATTCAAAATTCACCAACATGCACTCAATCCTTAGAAATGACCCTTGACCATTTCCATAAATCTGAATGTATAACCATTAAATGGTAACACTTATTATTTTTACTCAATAATCAAAATTATCTCTCCTTCAATGTTGGTCACCACTTTTCCTGGTTTTTGTTTTTTTATTGATTTGAGACCAAGATGCAAAAGGAAATTAAAAAATAATAATAATTTTCAAACGAGAAGGAAAGAAAAAAAAAAATAACACCAATTTTGTTAATAAGAAAATTGGACCATATTTATTACTGTTAACGAAAATTATTTTTACATATTATGATTATCAAAATTCAATTTTACAAAATTTACAAATTAATTAAACAAACAATATCTAATATTGCTTTGTAAATAGGTGGTCCAAAAATATAAAATATTTGCGAGCTCGCTTTCAAAAAAAAAATATTACAAAATAAACAAACAAACAAAAGTTAAACAATTTCTCTCTTTTAATACTAATTAAACAAATTCAGCAACCATTAAATAATTTATTGTTTGATTTATTCTGGTACCAGCACAAATAAACTTAAACTAAAATAAAACTTATCTGGGTGCACCCTTCGGCGTTAACGAGCGATGTATTGGTATCAAGGGACGGCCACAATTTCTTCTTCTCCAATTTTGTTGTTGAGTCCACTTAGAGCTGTAGATGACGTTGACTCATAAATTTTCTTCGATGAATAAATCCCCTGTCGGGTAAGAATCCAAAATTCCAATATTTGGAGTCCAATTTCAAAGAAAGAAATGAAAATCCGGCCTTGCCGTTTAATGAGCGTCTGTCTCCTAACTCAACACAATCACTTCTCCCCGTTGAGACCTGTCTATCTTCTTTTGTTTTGGCTTTTGTTTTTGTTCCGTCGCCTATTATTATCACTCTTAATCCGTCGACGTATTTTATCAAACTTTTAATTCTGGTCTATTTTAGCATCACAATTCATTTACCTTAATAAAATTAACAATATTAATTATTTCTGTAATGAAAATTATTATTAAAAAAAAATGGAAAAATTTATTGGCAAAAGAAATTATAATTTAATAATTCGTGGATAGGGGCATCACCAACATTGTTTTATTTAACATTCAGCTTTCTTATTAAAGCAATTGAAAAAAAAAAAGGAAAACTAACATGAAATCGAAATCAGAAAAAAAAAATAATGTTAAAAAAAAATTAACATTAAAAAAATTAACGTTAAAAACTTGACTTCCAAACTCCTCCTATAAACTTTTTTTTCTTTTTTTTTTTTCTTTTATTTCCCACCTTTATCGAAGTGTAACACCATATTTAAAAACAAAGACGTTTATTTTAAGATGCCCCAAAACAACTGTAAACATAAAAGTTGCACGAGAAGACGCAAGAGTTTCCCAACAGGACTGGAAATCACTTGCAACTTTATGCGTCTTGCTTGCCACGTCTTGTATGAAAAAAAGCATCGTCAATATGCACCTTATAGGTGCTTAAAGACTGTGGTAAGAATCACCTGTTCCTAGAAAACGTTACGTGATTGTCAGTCTTGTGCTTGGTGGAACGGTTTGTCCCATGTTTGTATTTTTTAAAAAAATATATATTAAGACCAATAATTTTCAATAGCTCTTCGAAATCACTTGGTGATATTCTAGTAAAATTTAGAACAAAGATGTCTGTCCGAACTTCATTCAAAACACTGGCATTTCTATCTTCAAAATAACGAGGAACCCAGCATTTTCGTTTCCTTTTACGGAATTTTCAATTGCAATATAAGCAGCAGCTTATAATTGCGTGTGAACAGTATGGGCCATGTATCAGGGCGTATGCAACTCTTGCACCTTGTTGCATGCGCAGCCACACACTAAGTTGCATGAGACATGGCACGAGAGAAGCCATCTTCTAAACGCACCTTTGCTCACTCCAGGCAAGGTTTGTACGCCCAAGCGAGGTAATCTAAGCAGTGCTACAAATTGAATCTATTATTTTATCTGCAATCATTATTAACTAAACTAATTTTTTTTTAATAAAGAAAATAGTTTAAAACTCTATGTTAATAATTATATAGTTATTGTTATGTTGCAATTATTGGCATTAGTTGAATTATTGTCTAGGATGGTTTGTAGAGGAGTTCATTGTTAGATTTAAATTTGAACTGGTGAAAGTAAGTAGCTGAGATGTGGTTTTGACTTTGTCCGTGTAGAGTCAGCTGTTTTTTTACCTACTAGTCGATGAAAAGAACGTTTTGCATACTTGTGATTAAAGTAGCACATTAAACATCTAGTTTTATTTTATTATTTTTTTTATATATATTTTTTTTTTAGTAGGTTTTTTTTTTGTCAGTTTTTATACAGTTTAAAATATTTATTTTAAGTTTAATTTATATTGAACGAATTTGTAGTGTGAATTGTTTTATTAGCAAAACATGTATTTATACAAATATGTTACAAAATTGTAAATTGTTAAATTCCGTAATTATGTTGATTGAATAATGTTCTCATTATCAATGGTTGCAAAAAAATAATTTTAAAACATAGAGAAATAGAAGTAAAAATCTGAACCACTCTACTTGGAAGTTGGAGAAAGACTTAGACGTGTCTCGTCTATAGACGCCGTGTGACGTCCACACTATCAATAAGAACCTGCTGAGATGGTTTGGCCACATTTTAAGGATAAAGGCAAGAATAACCTCACAAGTCGAGTTTACCATGCCAAGAGAGCGTAAAAGGATTTGTGACTAAAAGAAACGAAGTAAATAAAAAGTAAAAGAACTTATGAGAAAAGTAAAATTAAATGGATAGTGAGCAGGTAGGGAATTGGCAAAAGTGGGATACGCGTTTCTATACTTCCTTTTCACATAGCGTATGCTGCACAGAGGATTGAATAAGATGATGACGATGAAAGTAAAAATTGCAATGTAAATTTAAATGGTCGATAATAACTCATTTCTTAGGAGTGACTTTAAAGTAAAGTATTAAAATATTTTATCAATCATTAACGATTCCGTATTAATCGAGGATGTTCCTATTCTGACTAGAAGGGATAAGCGGAGTTAGAGTTCTACTGTGTAAGCATTGTAGTACATAAAAATAAATGAATGACATTGTTAGTACTTTCATATAGTACGTTTAAAAATATTTACATTGATAATAGATATGCCACAAGAATCCATTAATAGAGGGGAGTCGCAAGTAATACACCAATTAAATGTTAACTTAAATATTTTAGAAACATTTATTATTTTGTAAACCAGAGTGTTACTTGTGATTTAACTTTTTCTTCCTATTTTTATTATGTTGTCCGTTCCTGGATTAGATGTTGGAATTCAATCCAGGATAACCAATCCTGATTGAGTTGCCTTCCTGGAAATATTCGTTGGCCTAATTACTTTTGATTTCCTCGAGTAATTTGTTAGACAATTTCCTGTTATTGATGCCCTTCGATGTTTAATTACTCAGGATATAGGGTGAGACCTGTACTTTCTTTTATATAATTAATCTTTCGATCCTATTTTTTGATCATAGGAATAATTTTCTGTCTGGGAGCAAGATATTTGACTATCAGACTTATTTATGTCGTAAAATTTATTTATTTTATGTATGAACTTCGTTAAGCACAAGATTTTTCAAGCGAATTTCGCTTCATCCAATGTAATTACGACTTAGCAGCTAAATTGGGGCTGAGGAGTTAATGATTCTGTTTTAAAAATTAACAAAAACAAAGATGCTTTGGATATAAAAAATTTCGTTTTCTAGAGGTGCGCCATTGTTCCATTGGGGGAGCAAGATGGTGATGAGATTGCTTTATTTTTAGTATTGATCCCAATGTAGTTTTTATTTTGCTCCTGCAAATAAAAAACTCCTCCGGTACATTTTAGAATTGTATGTGATTCTTTAAAAACTTCCCATTATCATTTAATATTGTTTATACAGGGTGAGTATCTCTTAGCGTAAAAAAAAAAAATTGGGTGAAACTAGATCAAAAGTGTAGCCAAATGCCGCAGACCTCACCTTTCTATTCCAATCCGTTGCAGATATATGGTAAATAAACGATTTTTTGGAGGAAAGCATGTTTTTTACGATAAAAGCTGTAATATCTCCATTTTGTTTAAATATTTTTTCAAATATTGATCACATTTTCGGATTTAGCAATAAATTTCCTATAAGATCGGAGTAATTTAACCTTGAATTTTACAAACTTGGGACCTAAAAAATATCTTTATCTTCACCTAATTTAGGGAAGTTACAATTTCTTATAATACTTCAGCGCTCACTGCTTTTCATAAAAACAATCCACAAAACTGCAAAGCTCTCAAAAACTTGCAAATTTAATAAGCTTTCAAATGATATGTTAAAAGTAATGATTTTGTTTTAATTTCATGGAGAAATTTACTTTTGAAACCGAAAAAACATGGTGTTCTCATTTAGCATACAAATCAGGTACTTTGGTAAATAAGACATTATGATAATCGCTTGATGAAAATCTGTATTTTAAATAAAAGAAACACTTCATTAGAATAAAAAGCAAAGAAAAAATTTGTTAATTTGAAAATAAAAGAATCACTGTCAATAAAGCGCCGCCAGAGTCCGTTATTTTATTAAATTTTCAAAAATTATAGATTCAAAATCATTTTGCATACGCAAGATAGATAATAAACTTAACATAAAATAAATATATCATAAACCCTTCCATACATTTGGAAATTATTTACTCTTGGCGTGTGCGTCTTCTAGGTGGTGTTCGACTCCTAATGTGTAGTTGACGACACAGGAAATATTTGAAATCACTTTGCTTTTAGCCTAATGTAATACTAGTATAGCTTCCCTTCTTTTAAAGCGCTGTATATCTTAAAAGAACGTTGAAAATGGAGATTAATAGTAGTGGTATGCTTATAGAGGAATGTTTTGATGATACGTAGATGATGTAGGTATGGTACAAATTTGACCCCATTTTTAGGACTTACTGAATATTGAGACCATGATGAATGGTATTTTTGGTTACATACTATGCAGTAGCATTGACTGTTATTCTCAAAACTTTGAAAGGTTAAAGTTCGTTTGATTGTTCTTGTTAAATCGAGCCCATGTCTTCTATATATGTAAATTTAAATAATCTTCTAAGCTACTGTTAGTTTGAGAGGGATTTACTTGGTTTCAAAAATTAATTGGCATTGGAGTGCTTCCTCAAGAAAGTAAAGTGATTATAGGTGGCAAGTTACTCTTACTTATTACAACTCGGCAACTGGACCTAATTAAACCTTCCCGACTTGTACGAAAAATTAAAATTATTTTATATCAATCCCCGATCACTTTGCACCATCTTCTAACCTTTTAGAAATAAGAAAATGTGGGAATGTTTCAGAAATACGTAGTCAAGATGCTGTTTAAAATAAAAAGGTAATGAAAATTGACATAAAAATGCAGTAAATCATATCTAGTGATTATGATTGTTCCTGTAACTTTTTTAATTTTACTTATAATTATACCTCATAATCTCAAACAACAAATTACTTTCTAGTTCTTACAAGTCTATTCAAACTAAAAAAAAAATTAGTAGTGATAGTTTTATCATTAGAAAATATCTTATAGAGATCTTTTAAAACAATGATATTTGAAGTAACTTTCAGGGTGTTTCGAGTACATTAATGCGTGTTTAAGAAAACGTCCAAATTTGTCCAAAAAATGGACTTCATTGATTTATATCTTAGGTATTTAATGAGATAAATACGTTCCATTATTTTCCATATTAGCCCGTGGTTAGGCATATACTTCTAATGTAGTAATTCGACCTAATTAAACCTTCAACCTTTATTTTTGTTTGTATCTTTCTCAGTTATGAAAAAACAAAACAATATTTGTAATTTTTAGTTTAGAATTGTATTTTGTTAATTTCAAAATGTTCAGTCTTAGTTATTTTTTTTCTTAAGTTATTCCACATTGCAGTAATTGTAATATGAACCCTGCAATGGGTGCATATATTTCTACGCGTGTCATTTATATATTTATCGACATTACGCCTATTTAAATAAATATTCATACAATCTATTTTTATAATAATACATAAACTATTTTAAGAATAGTACTTAAATAATTTAACTTTAATTTAAAATAATTGAGTTAAGATAAAATTTAAATAATAATTATCAAATAAATTTATAAGCTACTTAATAAATATAATAAAGATTAAAGAAAAAAAAATTGAATAAAAAAAATATATAAATGAATAAAAAAGATGGAAGAAAAAATATATCATTAAAAGTAGGTAAAATTATATATACTGTTTATTCGTTGCGCTCTATGTTATCAATGTGACTTACAATAATAGTTATTGTATAGTCGTTTGTTGTTAGCAAATGACAACATGACTGTTGTTGTAATACATAGTCGCAGCAACTGACCCATCAGTCTGTATCCAGATACATGTTTGATAGCTTGAAGCGATAGTCAATTTTTTTTTATTGGAATCATCGCTGGAAGTCGGGGTGGATTAATTAAAACTTGTTAGTTATATAAATTTAGCAAATAGTAAATTTTCGCATATTGTAAATATTAATACAAATCATTTGTTTGTTTTTTTACATTGAAATGTCGACAAACCGTGATTTATTTAATTTTTAGAAAATCCGACCAATGAAAAAGGCTTAAAACACGTATAACTTACATACCGGTAAACTGATTGATTTGTTGATTTTTTTTAATTCGATAGGGCACATCAAAAATAATTGAAAATAATATCGCTCGAATCAAAACACGAACAAACGAAAATTGGATTTTTTGGACATACTATTGGTTAACAGAGCTAAATCTTGAAATGATAAGCAAAAACAGACTTCAGACTCGAATTCCACACCCTTGAAAACATACCCGTAAGAAAGTTGAAGTCGATGCAAAAATATTTAGAGGCTCTAATTGCGGTTTCCAGAAAAAAACACAGTTTCGTCCCCCTGTGCGACGGAGCGCTCCTGCGGGGGAAAATCAGTTTTTGGAAACTGTCTACAGCGGTTGTAGAGATCACTTCTTTTAAAAATGTCTGCTAGGCGAGAATTCGTTACACATTTTTAAAACATGTATAAAGAGCTACCATGTTTGTGGAAAACCACAAAACACGTTGCGAATTCCATACAATATAATATTTCATTATAATTAAAAATTGATAATGATTAAATGGTGTGAAAAAATAATCCATAATTAGATTGAAAATACAATAATCAAATCTATTTAAATAAGTAATTTGTTTATTTTCTTTACAATATGATACAAAAAATATATAAATAAGAAACTGGAGAAAACCAAGGGAGTTACACTATTTGAAGTCCAATCTTTACAACGTAATTTACGCGTTAAATTCAATTTTCATTGATGTTAGATAATAGATTATTTTTTTTTATTTTTGAAAAATATTAATCTTGTGATACTTGAGAATAGCACATTAAATTCATAAATCATATTTTAGGAAAACTCAATTGAATGTTAAGAAGTTTTTCCTGATTAACAAATTGATAAAATCTCTTTTCTTAAGGCTTGAAACTTTTAGTAATTCATTTCTCATCACGTTCCTCACATTTTCTTTTAATTGTCGTTGGTTTTTACTTCTTTTTTATTTTTTCTTCTTTTATAAACAATTGTTTCATTTAAATTCAAATGTATGGACTTAACAGCAATTAGACTAATTCTTTTGTATAAAACTTGTCGTGGCAATTGACTTACACATTATCTGTTTATGGGAAGCCATGTTTTTGTTAATAGAGTAAATAATAAATGGTGTTTCAACGTATGTTTATTAAAACAGAAAAAAAAAAAAAAATTAAAAATTATAATTATAGAAAAACATAATAATAAAATCCATGATAACTAATGACTTATTAAGCCTGTCTTCATAATAATTATCTGTTAACTGTCTTAGTAATAATAATAATATTAATAAATTAATATTATTAATAAACCACCAATTAATCCTACGGAATGTGGAGTGATCGTCAATAGGCCCTGAAATCGCTGTCACTCCATAGCTGCATTTGGAACTATCCTAAGTGGCCACCTTACGTAAAGAACAACTGAATGTCGTCGAAGGATATAATAGATAAATGTTTATTGAGCAATAGGTGAAGTACCTCCTTGGTGGATTATTTCGGTATCAGCTTATAGGGGTTTCAGCTTTGATCTATCTCAAGCTTTAAGAATACCAACATAGTTCAAATAGTTGATTAAACATGGTTAGTTCAAATAGTAGATGAAATTTTTGGTAATAGGTACATATAGAGGTAAAGATCTAAAACAGTTTGTAACCATTTAATTGCGATGATATTGAAGCTATAAGGGGGATATTCTCTTTTAACAGCTTGTATACGAATCTACTTATCCGAGATACGCGGAGTCAGGACTTGAGAACGCTTTTTTTAAAAATGTTTTATCTATTTATCCTATTACTGGCTCATTCAACTTATGTCAGAAAGCATTCTCCTTAAAGTGATGTGGGTTTTTTACTCCCTTTAACACTCCAGTACTCGCATGGGGTAAATAGTTGCCCCATATTCATGACCGTTAATAAGTATCATGTTTTAATTGTAAAAAAATGCTCTACTAACCCTAGCAATCTAAATACATTACTTTTATAATGTAGGGGTAAAATTATCCACAGATATAAATTAACTATATTTATTTGACATTGCATGAAAAATTTAATTTTTATTCTAAAACTACAATTATTTTCTAAGCAAAATAATGTAAACTGATAAAGGTTATAATGATTCTAATTAATTGTTTTATATTGTTTAACATCCCTAAAAACATAATAGCAAAGCAAACATTTAATAACAAAACTCTATATAGCTTTTTTTAAAGTTCCATTATAGCTTTATTATAAGATCGTCAAAACGTAAGCACCTCATTAGGAAAAAAAAAATCTGTTATATGACATGATCATATAGAATACTTCTATTCCAGTACAACTTCTATCCCATAAATCACGAACACTTTGTCTTCCTGACTTTTTCACACCAGCTAAAAATCGTAACCCAATCAGAGCCCAAATTTCTAATTCAGTTCTTTCTAGAGCATCCCGTTCCCTTATGCATTGACCTTTTATTTTTTCAATATAAAAATTGTGTAATTTGTTATCATAGATATCATTTTATTATCCAGAATGCATTTCAATGGCTCCAAAGGTGTTAGGACATTTCTTGCATGGCCTTTGGTTCCTGGGAGATGAATAATAATGTTCTTACTTCTAGTTCTTGAATGACTGGAAAGAACTGGTGTGTTTCTCCATTTTGTTGTTTCAGCTCTTCCAATATGAGATAGCACATCTTAATTTTCTGAATTACATTCATCCCCTTCAAATTTTGAATCGGTATCATCGTCAGATTTGTCTACATGGTCTACTTCCGGGTCATCAGGATCACTTTCACCTGTTTCATCTTCTCTGAGCTCACGAAGCCATTGTTTCCTTCTGGATTGGTACTTATTACATTTTATTTATGTTCTGACGTTTTGCAACTTGAGAGTCTGACCACAAAAGATTTCCAATGTAAGTTTATTATAATTTCGGAAAAGATTATCGTCACAAATTGTGAAATAATATCAAATACAAAAAATATTAACATTGAAAAAAAAAAAATAAATACGTATATGTTTAGGCGCAGGCTGTGTTCTAGTCCTCATTGTCGGATTCCTCGATATCTACTGTAAAAAGTAGAACATTTCAGCCCTGCTTTCTTGCATAGCCTCCTCCAGAGCAACGACACTTACACGAGATAAATTTCACCAACTTTGTGAAGCAGGCTCTTTTGTTGTTGTGACTAGATGCACAAACAGCTTGTACCGCAAAGAGTGCAGAGTATACAGTGCTACAAGGCACTTGATGCCAGCAGCAGCTAAGTTACGAGACTTTTTCACTCGCACAGGATTGAACAGTAGGTCGATGAAAGCGCAGGGGGGCTTACCCACGGCAGAGGAATATCGAGCAGTTATCGCGCTGGACTCAAGGTATGGTCTAAACATTTGTCAGGAACTAGACAAATTCTGGGAAGTTTCTCTCAACACAAGTGAGCAACACGTAGATATGAGGCCGTCGAGGATAGAAAGAGATACGGTCGATGTGGAAAAACTTAAAATATGGTTCAATGCACACACACCATTTCCAAATAATGAAAAAATACTGTCCATAAGCAGTGGTATAGTTGGGGGCCCTGAAGTTAACTGTCACATGGCACAAGAATTGGGGCTTCAAGGGGTTAGAAACATCAGTGGACAATCTTTTGGGAAGTAGGTATAAAAAAAAATGAAAAGGTACGGACTTTGGCGACAACAACCATTAAACTAAACGCAAAGACAGTTAATATTGATCCACTCACCATTTCTCAATGGCTTTGTGTTACAAAGCAATCCGACGATGATCTATAAAGCACTTTGAGTATGAACTAGCTCCCTATCCGATGTCACTATTTAGTGAAGAAGGAATGCGCAGAGGCACCAAGTCAACATTTTATTCAGCATTCTTGCCACGCCCTGAAAATATCGTCATAGGAGCAAATTCATTTGCGGTGCTAGATGGTGGCTACTTGCTACATCGAGTAATTTGGCACCCCAAAAATACAATAAGTCAAATAGTAGCGTCTTACGTAAATTACACATCCAATAATTATGGAAGAAATGCAACCGTTGTTTTCGATGGCTACCCTGAGGATGATTCAAAACGAAGCACCAAATCGGCGGAGCGTTTACGTCGTGCTGCCTCATCCTGCAGCGACATTATTTTTGAAGAGGTGACTCAAATAATGGTGCCTTAGGAGAAGTTTTTGACAAATGAAAGTAACAAACGACGCCTAATCAGCTTCCTCCGGTCCGGTTTAGAAAAAGTGGGCATAGAAACAAGACAGGCAGAAGAGGACGCAGACTCCACCATCGTAAGAACTGCAATCGATAAGAGCTCTTTCTTTGAAAATGTATTGATAATTGGAGAGGATGTCGACTTGTTGGTTCTCCTGAATGGATTAGGGTCAGAAAGGGAAAACTTCATCTTCCAGAAAAGTAGCAGATCAGGTTGCCAGCAATTTTCATCCACATCGTTCAGATATGGAGATCTGTTCTTCCCCCCCTCTTTCGTCCTGTTTCTCCACGGATTTAGCGGTTGTGACACCACATCGGCTATATTTGGGCAAGGAAAAACAAAGATGCTGACTACTCTGGAGAAAAATCAACGTCTAGTGGACGAGATAGACGTGTTCCTATAGCCTGACGTAACTCAAGAACAGGTAGCTGCAGCTGGCATCAAGTGCCTTGTAGCACTGTATGGATGAGACACCTACGACACTCTGCACTCTTTGCGGTTCAAGCTGTTTGTGCATACAGCTGCCAATGCAAAGGTCAACCTGGCTCGCCTGCCCCCAACTGAAGAGGCTGCCGCTCAACACTCCTATCGGACGTACCACCAAATTCAAAAATGGCTAAGAGTGGATAAGGATCCCACCTAGCGGGGATGGACCAGAAGCCAGCAGTGTCTGCTACCCGTCACAACAACAAAAAGAGCCTGCTTCACAAAGTTTGGTGAAATTTATCTCGTGTAAGTGTCGTAAGCAATGCTCTGGAGGAGGCTGCAGCTGCAAGAAAGCAGGGCTGAAATGTTCTGCTTTATGCAGCTTTTGTATGGGAAAGACGTGCTTTAATACTCCTACAGTAGATATCGAGGAATCCGACAATGAGGACTAGAACACAGGCCTGCGCCTAAACATATACGTATTTAATTTTTTTTTCAATGTTAATATTTTTTGTATAGATATTATTTCACAATTAGCTTCAATCATGATACACAATTTTATTATTTTTTTATTTTAATTTATTATTATTTCTTTCTATCACAATGATAATCTTTTCCGAAATTAATAATAAACTTACATTGGAAATCTTTTGTGTTTTCTTTTGTCTTTTTTTTTTCTCTCTTTCTATAGAAATAATATGAGTCATGCTAATTATCAGACTCTCAAGTTGCAAAATTTCAGAATTTGCCAATTTAGGTTTTTGAAAATGATAGAGCTATTGGCCTTTCAGCTAAGTGCATAAATAAAATGTAATAATTTCTCTACAACAGAGTTATAATAGAAAAAAATGCCCTAGGATAAGTATAGAAGCCGATATTCTCTTGAACAGATGACTTTAAGTGGACTTGGAAATTTTTTGGAAAAAATACCCGATCTTTGACGAGCTGAATCTCCGAATTTATTAGAGCTACAGAGCAGATCTTAGGCTCAAATTGTAGGTAATTTTATCTACTTTAAAAAAGAAGTGATCAATATTTTTCTTACGATGCATGGCTCTCGAGATATTTACGAAATTCTGAAAAAGTTGGAAAAAAATCAAGGTTTTTTGACCACCACGGAGCTAGCACAGGTCTTTGAAAGTTGCAAACTTGGTTTTACACTACCCCCATGTATCCTAACAAAATATTAAAAAAATCAGAACTTCTTCATTTTTTCCGATGTTTGCCTTTTTTCTTGTCTTATTTGACTGGCCTATTAACCCTATTCAGAAAAATTCTAGGAAAATTATGAGTGGGGTAACTTTTTTCCCCATGCGAGTACTGGAGTGTTAATTCAAGTTAAAATTATGAGTGGGGTAACTTTTTTCCCCATGCGAGTACTGGAGTGTTAATTCAAGTTGCTTGGTATAATTTGAAATGAAAAGCTGTAACGGTTTCTATGGCGGAAATGTGACGTCACCCCTAGACCGGAACTCACGCATGAAGCAGGTGACCAGTATGCTTCTTAGCCGCTGGATAAGTCATCAGCAAGTTATATGTAATAAATTTTGTATTATTCCGTCTGTCATATTTTTTATCTAAGACATTCGTTGGCATAATTTGATGTGATTTCCTGTTGTTCTTGGTGTCTTAACATGGGTTGGATTTAGTAGGGTAAATATTTCAATGATTCTGAAGAAATGTTTTCTGGTGGCTTTATTTACTTTAATTTTATTTTATAAATTATATGCAAAAAAACATTTTTTAAAAGTTTTCCTTTTCAATAGTTATCCAGGAATCTTTTATCCAGGAATTAATCCTCCTTGTTAATATTGAAGTTCAGATAGTACTTTTATAAATATCTTGAATGCTGTTATAAATTTGTTAAGGGCCATCATCTTACCCAGAAAGGTATTGCAAATTCAATATTTGTTAAATGTTGTTATAAGTTTGTTCAACCCTGTCAATTCCATATTGTATTAATCATCTAGTTTTTTTTTTTTTATAGGTTTCTTCTCACATAATTCTATTTATCTTGTACTCGAATTTATATTCGTTTTTACCATGGTATAATTTTGATCACTTTAGTTGTGGAATATTCCATTTTTATAGCAATGGTAATGGAATGTTATTGCCAAATCTACGATTTTATTATTTATTTTCGCTGTTGGAATAAATTTTTTTTTTATTATTTTTTTACTTAGATAGATATTGTTTCTATTACTATGGTTTTAGATTTCAGCTAATTTGGGCACCGTGAGAATAAATTTTTACCCACTTTTAAATTATATACATATCAGGTTACTTTTTTTGATGAGATCGAACTTAACTACAATACAATGCTTTAAATATTTCGAGTCTATTAAGCATTATGTTCATGCATTAAATATATAAAAGATTTTTAATGATTAAACAATTGTGTGTAAAACAGATCCAAAATACATGATATTAGTTCTAAAAAAACTATTTTTAAATTTCAGAAGATTTTGTTGTCTATTCTCCAAGACCACTGTTACTAAAGATGCCACGAAGAGGTATGTATTTAGAGAGCCTTGAAAAAAATCATCGTTGCGAATCATTGTTCTTTTAACATCTAACTAATTCTTTGTGTATTAACATCATTGAATGTGAAGATGTAGGAAATAGGATCATGATTCTTTATTTTATGTTTGTTTGATCATAAGATTCATGCCCAGGTTTTGCCAAAGCTACTGACTTCATTCAAAACCTACGATGATAAGATTCTATATTGCAATTAGAATTGTCGTCGGTTGGATTGTTTGTTCTGTTTTAACCATTTTTATTTATTTATTTTTTATAATAATTCAATTTTTATGAATGCACTAACATCCCTTCCCATAGACTGCTCAGAACGAACTAGACTTTTTTGACTGGTAATGAAAGTGTGTTGTTTAAAGATTGTTTGTTTTTTTTAATTATTATTATTAACAGTATTTTAATATTTATGCAACAGAGAATGCAATAGGATCAAAGACTGCGAACTGTGATTTAGGGGAGCACTTTGGCTCACCATCTTCTTTTTCAGTTTTCTTCTTTTTTAGCTCTACAAACCAACCGGAAAGTATCATGACGGCTTGCAAGAACGGGTGCAAGGCCTGCCTATTTATTGCAGCTGGTCTACAACTTCTGATTGCTATATTGATCAAGCACCGCCAGGTACCCAATCTGTTCCGCTCAGTTTTGGTATTCTGTTTCTTATACTTCGATAGATTTTTTTTCCTCCAATATATTCTATTTTCCGGCCTTAGCAGCCTAAGGCCTAGCTTCTTCAATGTGAAGTTCTGTAAATTCAAAGTTTGTTTGCCTCCTCTCCTTTCGACGATCATTTGCTAACCCGAACATTTTCTTTAGGATATTATACTTTTAGTTCGAGGTAAGAACAGTTGTAGTTCTACTGTGGTTGCATACATGACGATCCAAGTGTCTTTTGGTGTTAATTCATCTTTCACGGCCATATCAAATACCCAGGTTGCAGTAAAACTGAGTTTCTCCTCAAAATAGATTTTTTATAAAATTTGTAAAGTTTTCTAAGATTGATGTCGTAAGATATTTCTCTAGTATCGTAGTCTAATTGCTGCGAAGGACTATTCTCCTGAATAACTCACACTCGTGGAACAGCCCTCTAATATAAATTGTGTGCTGACAGTTGATTTTATAATACTTATTCTTATTAAGGTCAATTCTCTATTATTTTTTGTTTTTGTTTCTATGCTTCTCAACTGAATGTGCACATTGGCCGTCCGCAATAATAGGTAAGCTGTGCTAATATGACGAACGAATTTATTCAGGAGCTGTTTAAATTCCAGGATTGATGTGCTCTTTTGTACATTGCTACATTAATCATTTATTTTATTTTTTTATAATTTCCTTACAACTCAATTTTGAAGACATTCAAATTCTCATTTATTTGACGCCTTATCGTCTTAGGCCGTTCAGCTACTGAATCTTGCGCCTTCATTCATAGCGCTTTGTTAACGCTACCTAGGTACGTTGACACTTCTCTTATATTCGTTTAAAACAACACCTATAGCTAGGTTAAGTATCACCCGTTGAGATATATATTAATTTAAGCATAATAAACAAGTTTCTGTAAAGAAACCTGAAAATAATTATCTATTATAATTTTAAGCTCTTTCAAGTCACACGCCTCTGACGTAATGCTTTATTGAGGATATGGGAAGAACGTTGACACATATTTTTTTTTTTTTTTTGTTTCGCAATATTTAGACCCGTGTCCAAATCGCCAAGGTTTTGTTTTTTATTCTTTGGTCATCCTTTTTATTTTTTTATAAATGGGTTTATAAGGTAGCTGAAATACGAATGATGTTCAAATTTTCTTCGTTTGATCTACAGTAGCTCCCAAAATTGATCACTTGTTTTTACCATTTTGCATCAGTTCAATTGTAACTCTATTGTTGCAAAGATATTACCTAGGAATGGGGTAAATAAAATCACAAAAATTGTATTGATGTTTTGTTTTTTTTTAAGTACAGAAAAAAATTAATTTATTTACATTCAATCATTATTATGAGTTTTCAAGTTCATTAGTGTTTCTTTCTCTTGCGTTGATTTCGACACATATCCTTCTTGGCATCACTTCTAACATGGTTTTGATTCCACTAGGTCACATTTTCTCACTCTCGCTGCGTGTCGTATGATGCACGTATCGCATCTTCACTTCCATATCTGTTCAGTTGGTCCCAGAGATTCTCAATAGAGTTTAAAAGTGCAGATTGAGGTTGCCATTACTAGTAATTAGTCCTAGTTTCGTCAAGCCATATTATTGTCATTCTAACTATATATTTTGGACCGTTATCCTGCTGGAAAATAAGGTCCATTTTACGTTTATTAAGCTTTCCAATATCTATGAACACTTTAAAATATCTACTAAGTCTACTGCTGTAATTCTCACCTCTATGTTCTTGCTGAGAACAACCCTTCTTGACATGAAGTTTCTCCTTACCATTTAGCACAACTTAATTGTTTGTTTAAAATGTCTCGTCCCTAATTATTTATTTCTACCTTCCCACTTACACTACTCCGTACACAACATATACTGTGTAGTGAAAATATTTTTTGGGGAAGGACTATCTTAGTATTCTATGCGTATTTGTTATAGATGCTTTTTAACTTTTGTGCTCCTTCCCATCCTTCAAGGTAAGGCGCACTCCTTCAGCGCTGATGATATTATCTAACCACCTAAACTTCTGATGTATTTGTTCTGTATCATCAACGTTAGAATACATTATGAATGAAAAATACCACATTTGAAAGCTATGTTTTACGATCTGCTTCAGTTTATTAATTCCTCTCACATGATTCGCATTTGTTTTTCGACTGTTACTTTTAGTATCTACCGTGTATTTTTTTTTTGTTATAGAGCAGTGGGAAGCTTTTTGAAGCTTATTTGTAATCGCCTTAGTATTTTATATTCTGCAGGAATTTTCGATTGTTGCTTACAGTTGATTATAAATGCACGATTGAATTACAAAATCAGTCAATTGTTCAAGTGAAACGTTTTAACAGGACTAAGTTAACAATGTTGATAATACAGGTAGAATAGAGAAATACAATAAAAGAATAAACAAGGTTTTTCGTAAATCAAGTAATGGAGTAGGTATTAACTAACAACATTGTGGATAAGAACAATTGTCTTTTTTTGTTAGAATTATTTATGAATTTTGTTGGTATATTAATTTTTTAATTTGGATTCAATTAACAGGAGGCAATCCTGTGCTTGGTGAAGATAGCTCCAACATTTAGGTCTAAAGGCGATTTGCAATAATGAAGTTATTAGTCTTGTTCAATTTTTTTAGTAATTATGACGAATGGTCGTCATTTTTTTTATTATAAGTTTTTTTAATAATAATATATGATGCCATAATGTATAATAAAATATACAAATATTCTTTTGACAAAGTTAAACCATTATACAGAAAGCATTATAAATGATTACGAATGCGTGTTCAGACGAAGAAGAGACACAAGTCACCAGATTTTTGTTATAAGACAGCTGCTCAAAAATGCTAGGAGTTCAAAGTTGACCTACATATTATTTTTATCGACTACCGCCAGGCATTCGATAGTGGAAATAGAGCGAAAATGGGCGAAGCCCTAATAGAAATCAATTTTACCCACAAATTTATAAGACTAATTAATATGATAGTCAAGGTAAGGTTGTTGTTGGCAGAAAAGTGAGCCATGATTATCCTGTTTCGTCAGGAGTAAGGCAAGGCGACGCTCTGTCTGCTACGTTATTTAACCTGGCCATACATAATGTAATTAAAAAGGTTGATATCTCTGGAATTATTTTGCAAACATCTACCCAGTTATGTGCTTATGCTGATGACATTTGCCTGTTATCACGTTGTGTTCATCGCTCAAAGGGTCTTTCAGTAAGTTGATTAAGAAATTAAAAAAGTGGGCCTCAGGATAAACGAATGCAAAAATAAATACATGAACATTAGCTTGTACTAAGGAAGTATTATTATAAATATCGATGACTGTTCGTTTGAAAATGTAAATTGTTTTACATTCTTGGGCTCAGAACTGAAAAATGAAAATTAACAAATAACAGAAAAATAGTGGTATCCAACCGAACTTATTTTGCAAACGTGTGATTCTTTAAAAGTAAAATACTGTCAAAAATACTGAAATTCTGTCGTACTAAACTTTATTCAGACATGGACCCTTACTGCCGCGATGACAAACAGCCTGAGAGTGTTTGAAAGGAAACTCCTGTGGAAGATATAGGACCCTGTCTTTAATGCTGAGTCCAAATACATACTGAATTCGGATGAGCGAAGAGCTGTACTCCTTATGTAAGAAAACCAATGTGGTTTATTAAAGCACCTCGCATAGAATGGCTAGGTAATATAATAAGAACGCCTAGAAAACTATGGAGATATATTTGGCAGAAGAAGAGTAGGCCGACCACGAAGACAATATATTTTATTTTAAAAAATTGTCGATCTTATTAGGTTTATTTCATTATTTCTTTCCCCAAACCACCATTAGGTTACTAACTTTGCGTTTCATGAATATGTAATATCCCGAATATTTGTGGATTTGATAAAATAATATATTATGTGTACTGAAAGTAAATGCATTATGCGGTGGCTCTTGTGGCTTGTTTTCTCTGTCTAAAATAGCATGGCTGTGTAAGCGTCATCATTTTTACAGGTATTTTTGATGATTTAGGTATATGTTTTAGTTTTTTAAATGATATATTAAACTTTTATTTCGTCGGTTACTGTAAAGACATTGGTAAGATATTTTTTTTTTTACCGTTACTCAAGTTAGATAGTTTTTGTAAGTTACGTTACAGTCAAGTAAGGAAAATACTAAGTGATAATGATGATATTTTAAAAGATAAATGTATTTTATATTAATTCACGCCTAATTTACTTGAATGGCGAGAAGTCATGCTAAGAGGGGAGGAGCTCCCTAGTATTGAAGAGTGGTTTGGGAAATAAGCGTTTCTGTGGGAATGGGATTCCTGCGTATTTCTAATATACTGTCAGTTTTTCATGGATGATTCAAATTCCTTTCCTCTGTGTTTATTTGGGACATCATGATCATAATATACTGCAGAACCTCACTAATCCGATTCCCGCTAGTCCGACTCTCCGGCTAATCCGACCCTCCCGTGGGTGGAGTCCGGGGGGGGGGGAGGTTGGGGTTACAATTGTTTAGCGGGATCCCTATTAGTAATAGTCCAGAGAAATTGTACTTTTGGTATGCAAAAGGTTGGGTTATACGTTGTTAGTCTTGTGCTTGTATACAAAAACCCAAGTTGAAAATCCATATTATTGAAGCGCCACCGCTCTCTAATTGGTATTGTCAAATATTTAGAACTTTTCTCAATATTCTCAAAATATCTGCTGCACGGTTGGTCCTAAACAAACGCTTGTAATATTCAAAATTAAACTAAATTTAATACGATTTGAGCAGAAAATGAGCTAAATAGGTTAAACGGGGACTAAGATACAAACTTTCAAATGTTTGAAATTCTCTTAAAAAGTAGCAAAAATTGTGTTTTTTTTAACGGTTTTTGCTCTCTATGTCCTTTTCAACGGCTTTTAGAACATAATTCATTATGAACGATTTTAAAAATATGTTAGTTTGCAATAAATCAAACACAATACAGAGTCATTAGGGCCAATCCTTCTATACATAAATAGCTGGCTAAAACATTTCTACTCAAACATGTTTGTCTATCGATGTATATAATGTACGTTTCTATTTCCTATACTTTTTTAAATCTTTAATATATTTATATAACTTTTAATATAATTATAATACACTTTTAACTATGAAAAGCATGTACTTCATCGAAATCCATCATTCTGGTCGTTCCGCTCCCCAGGTCGGATTAGAGAGGTTCTAGTGTATTGTGCAATTATTTCCTGCTCCCTGTACCCTTTTTTTAATTAAGAATAAGAAATTCTACGCTATAAAGTTTTCTTTATCCGCTGAGTAACCTTTATCCATTAACCTTAGCGTCACCTTCAGATTAACAGATGGTATGTGTTTGATGGTTTACCCTCATATAGTTTATTGAAGAGGAGGAGGTTAATAAATAAGGCTTCTTGGTAATTTTAAGGATCTCTATTAATCATAATTTTCCCCCATTAATGGTTGCTACATTGCAGATTCCAGGTCTAAAGTCTTGTTGAACTTTCCAGTTCTCAAGGCACTTTCTCTGCTATCGGTGCAAGTTTCTCCCTTTACCGCAAGAGATTCTTTGTTTATTCCTTAAGATGAGTTTATTGGTAGTAGTACTAACGTTTCATTGTATTTTAGTTTTAATCTTAATTGTTAGTGTTGTCAGATATTAAATTTTTCGTTGATTGGTCATTTATCGTTTTCTATATTTGGCAAGAAAATATTATTTTTAAAAATGCAAATACTGCTTTAAAGGTTGCTGATTAACTATATTCCTATAATTAAGTGACCTAGCATCCTTGAATTTCTCCTGCCTTTTATCTTAGTCCCCATTGCCATTAGAGTTGATAAATGTTTCTTCATTTGAACTCTAGATTATCTATCTGAGGAAAGATACTTTTAGGATTTTTCTTTAAATGTTTCGTTAAATGGGATGTATATCATTTTGTTTAAGTTCTAATTTTTTTATTCTTTTTTTTTTTCTTGGAAATGCAAGACTGCAGTAGGTACCGATGGGTGCTGAACTCCCTCCCCCATGCCTGACGTGCCAATTGTATTCAGTTTTATACATCCTCTTATTATCGCGGTTTGTGCGACAGGTGTGGGTAAAATAAATATATTGAAAAAAATATATATATTTTTGAAGAAACTCACGTGGCTCCTCAGATACTGTGAATCTCAATTTCGAATACATTAATGCATATTATAATTATAAACTAAGGTCAGATATTTATTTTAAGAATAATTTTACTAATTAAGGAGATATTTATTGTTAAAACTCTTTATTAGTTTTTCCGTCAATTTGTTTTTATCGGAAATGATAAAGTTGCATGCTTGGGAAAGTAATGTGGATTTGTCTTAAATGGATAACTTAAGATGTTGACTATTAAGCTTGATTTCAAACTAGTATTTTTTTTCATATTAAATACATGTTTTCAGTTCTGAGTTTATTTAGAAAGGAGTAAAAGATTCTGATAAATCAATCAAAATAGAATCATTCAGGTTATTGTCTCATATTATACTTTTTTCACTGATGCATGTTGCATATTTTTGAAGTTATTTTTGGCGTGTTAGTACACAATGACTTGTTACTTTTCTCATAATAAGTAATTAAGAACTACAATCATTTTTGTGATCAAACCACAAAAATGTGGATTTACTACTTTTTCTTTGTATTTATTCTTGCTTCTTTAAAATAAAATCAGGTTTCGGTTGAAGTAAAATACAGAGCAAGAATAGCCATAGCAAGCTACTCTTGTTGACAAATACTGAAAACATTTCAAATTTAACCTGTTGATCCATTAATGTCCTGTCCAGTGCTACTTTTCATTAGAAATGATTAGGAACCGATTGATACCGCTTACGTTGGGCTGTCATTTCTTTAATTAAATTTATTTCTTTAATTTAATCAATCAGTTCTTCCCCTAATAACCAAGCCTCCTTTGTACAAAGTATAAAACAAATCCCATGCAACTGCTAGCTGAACTATAGTTTGTTGAAGATATGTATTCGTTATTGGTAAAGGAAGACATAAGATTATAATCTTTTATCAACGAATCAGTTTCACTCGGACAACAATACCATATCCGACAATTAAAACAAATCCAGTGCATCTATGGTGTTTTGTTAAGAGTCTAGTAAAATTTTCAACTTAATTAATAATTGAAACCTTGAAATGTTTATCTTCGTAAATAAGAAATTATGAATTGAGCTATATTATTGTACATTGTCTTAATTATAATTAACAAGATATATATATTATATGCTATGGATAATAAATGCTTTTAGCGGTTTACTAATTTATTTCTTGAATCATTACTTTTTTTTTTCTTTTTTTATGGCAATTAATTTTGCTTTTTTGGCTTCCTTTTGTATTATATTTTAAAAGTTTATTTTTTTTTAACTGAGGTATCGGTACCGAAAATTGAGAGTCTAAGTATTTTGATACCGACAAATCACTGATTTTATATGTTACAGGCTAGAGCCAGATGCAGATTGTAAAATCAATGGTTCCTGTTTTTTTCTATGAGATAATGTGCCGGAACTGGTTTTGTTGTGTGAAACTCGGTCATTCACTCATTGTGGACTTTTTCTGTATGTTAGAAAATTAAGTTTTTAAAACTTGTTAAAATTTTACATTTTAAGAGATAATTAATTTAAGTTATATTTTCTTGAAAGTCGTTTATAATGGATGTATTTAAATACTATACTTCGTTTTACTTTTTACTTATTTTTTATATAAAAAAAACTATTCTGTTTTTTCGTTCCGATTCTGTACCTAGCAATATTTATTCAGTTCGGTTAACTGCTTTGAGTTGAATTGATACTTACCATTCGTTGTATTTGTAATCTGTTTTAACAGGTTCCTTGTTTCCTTTTTGTATTTCATCGTTGTTTTAAAAAATAATCGGAGAAAACAATGATTTTACCGTCCTTTAATACAGATGTAAATATTTGAGAATTTTCATTATAATGAGATATACTCAATTTATATCTATATACCATTTATATGGTGCCATTTATATATCTGTATACCACTAAACTCAGAATGGAATGGCGATAATTTCTACAAAAAGAAACACCAGAATAGAAAGGGAAGCACACTGTGAAGAGTCAAGCGACTGTCACTATTTAGTCGCTAATCTTCTGGTTTGTATCGTCACTATGCTCGTCGCTCCACTTTCAGTTAAGCCTTAGACAAAGTTTTACCCTTAACATCCAAGTACCTCGTAGACTGTTTACTACCACCTTAATTGTCTGATGCTACTTGATCAGAATTTTTTTATTATGTCGTTTTGCATTTTCTTTCAAGAAAGTATTTTTTTATTCATTTCTATATATCTGTTTTCTTTTTTACCAGCATTGTTACAACCAGAAGGTATGGTTAAATGCATAATTGTTAATAAAATCCATTGTAAGGTTTATCCCTCTATCTAGCGTAATTTTTTATTACGCCTTTTGAACTGGAATTCGTATGACTCCCGCAATCATGTTTAAGTCTTGTTAATTATGTTAGAGTCCCAGTTGAGTTCAAAATTAATTTTAATTTATGCCGAAAAACATTTATAAAAACATACCGATTACATATAGTTATGTTATGCTAATCAAAGAGTACCCTACTGCAATAATTTACTTTATTTTTGGGTTTCTAGGAATTACAAATAATCATCTATCAAATCACCTTTTGGATAACAGCCATTTAAATTAGGTGAGCACACGCTTAAAGTAATTTGTTTTATATGTTTCTTCAGTCGAAGAAAAGTTCAAGCTGGATCGATCTTACTTCATTAGAAATAAGTAAATTCGACATGGGATTTAGATTTAGGTCTAATTTATCCATTTTGACAACCCAGAAAGTATTGAATACAAATATTACAGTTCCAACTGGCTTTATTTCTTCTAAATATCGGACTGGACAGGAAGCAATCTATGTGGCGGAGAACTTCATAGAGAAAACTTGGAAGTTGTGTTCATCATTTACTCAGATCGAAGTAGGCAAAAACCTAAAGAAACTTACCAAAGAACTTAAAACCCTACCGATCATGTATAAGGAAATAATCTTGCAATGGATCCCTAGACTGGCTGCAGAATGGAGATTCTAAAAAAGTGTTAATCTGTGTTAAAATATTTTATTTTGTTTTTATACGTTTATTTGGACCATTTGTAACGGGTTTTCGATTCCATTATTGTTAATGGATATTTTATTAATAAATTATGCAACTATTGTAAATCTACATTGTAAATTTGCTCTAAGAGCCGAAGGAAGGAGCGGAGCGGTTTTATTATTCTGGTTGTAAACTGGGATCGCTTTCTTCAGTGAAAGGTGGCCTCGGGGTACAGGCCCATTAGTGCCTCCAATGAATGAACGGTCCATTTCATTCATAGTTAAATTTATGGTCGGCAGCCTTCAGAAATTTCATTTTCCGTTATTATGGTTTTTGCTCTGAATAATTGTATTTATGGCTGACCCACATTCCACTGCAAAGCAGGTATTACATTTGCGGTGGTTGATAGTATTGCATTAGCTCTGTGAAATGAAAAGATTCTATTGTTTTTTGTTTTGTTTTTTAATTTTATTTATTTATTTAAGGATGTAGAAGAAATTCCTAGACTTTTATCATTCAAATGTAATTTGTATCAGAAACTATTAGATTAATCGTTGCCTTTCAATTTAGCGTTGAGGCCTTTAAAGCTTCAGTTAAAAATACATAAACCAAGACTAATTATTTCAAGGCCCAGGATGAAATTCAATAAAAACTATTTGAAATGAGAATGTATTAATATGTATATTAGTATTTTGTAAGAGACCTTCATGTTTAACGTATAGCTCATCTGCTACAATATATGTATGTATTGGTCATGTCTGGACGTCGATAAATCTTTATCTTTCTATTAGAGGACTAATTTGTTTAGTTGACATCAAGCTATCTAAGTTGAAGTTTTATAATGCTAGCTACACTTATAATATTGTTGTTTCTTTCTGCGTAATGGTATTCCATTCAATCTCTCAATGTTAATAGTATTGTCCCTTGTACAAATGAACAAACTATTATCCCTCCCTATCAATCTAAATGAATAACGAACGTATTGATGAGGTTTTAGTTGAGTAGTTGTAATGAAGATGCTGATTGTTGGAGTAAGCAGTCATAGATTCACATATAAATAAAAAATTTAATTTTAAGTTATAGTGCTAACGTTTTGACTTACAATGTAAGCCGTCTTCAGGAATAGAAGACAAAAAAAAAACAAAAGGATATGAAAAAGAGAGGGAGTGCGTGTTAAAAAAGTATAGAACAAAAATTAATAGAAATAAGTAAACTGAATGTTTTGTTTTAACAAGGTAAAAAAGATACTTTGACAAAAAGACAAGCAAATATAGTTGATGAGTGAATTTAAAGTTATAGTTTAACAATAGACGGTACCTGCAATGACAGAATGATTAATATGAGACAGATGTACTAGAAGGCTTCTTTTCATCCTCTTTTTAGACTCCTTTGAGAATTATCGGGAATGGAGTATGAGGCAAGATAAGAGATAAGTCATAGTATAATAGTGGATTCGAGTGAGTATAGAGTTTACTATGAAATCAGCGACATATGGAACATTAAGATCATGTAAATAAGTTTTTTGTAATTTATGGGAGCTTTGTATAGTATTGTTGGATTTGTCAGCAACCACTAGCAGTTTTCTTGTCTTTTATGTCTGGTATAAATAAATAGATAGATAGATTCTCCTTTACTGCCCAGCACACAATGAATATAGACAATTTCTTCAACACTTCATCTTAAAATCTTCTGAGAACCAAAGTATCCAAGCTATGCTCAATATCGACGGTTACACAATGTTTATTATTACATGACGGGAGTCCAAAAAGTGCTAAATTGCCTATCATAGACCATTTTCTATTAAGTGTTTGTTTTCAGTTTATCTTTAAAGTAATATTTTGTTTATTTATTTCTTATTGTTTCTATCATAGCACCAGTAATTGTTTATTCTTTAATCTGTTATTTATGTTTTGAAAAGCAGAATGTGTTAGTAAATTTTATTTTTATTTTTTTTGAAATGATATGTACATAAATTGTTAAAAACATAATATTGTAATTTATAGCTAAGCTAGGCTCTATTTGTATGGAGAAGCCCCCAAAGACAAATTATCTATCTATCTGGTATAAGTAAATATAATAAATACTAAAACAATTAAGAACATTTTATTTTAAATATTAATTGACAAAAAAATTTTTTATTTAGCTTTATATTATACCGTTATTATTATTATTATTATTCGCTATGTTTGTTTCAAGAAATTCGTTTGTTATTATGTCCCAACTTTTGTTTTAATAGTTCTTAAAATATACCGATCTTCGTATTTACTCTGTGACAGGTGCTATTGCTTGGAACCGTGACGTAGTTCAGATGTTCGTCGTTCCGAGAAGTAGTCATTTAATGCAGATAACATTACAGAAAAGTAAAATATCTGATTAAATCAGTAATATTGTGTGCGAATTAACAGCAATATTAATAAATAATTTTTTGTTAAAAAAGGATACATTTTTATTTATTTGTAATTTTCTAAAATCGTACTTGTTGAAATAATGCTATGGTTTCGTCTAACATGAAGTAGATTATAATTGAAAAGAATAGCAATAGTTTTTTCACAAAATCCTACTATTATGACAGGTTTGGTCAGCGTTTTGTGGGTTGGGTATTAGCCATGTTGGAATGTGTAACAAATAGTATTTGGACCTCTAATAATTTACAACTTTACAATTTAACTAAGATACTACTGTAGCCTCTCTAGACTATTGTTATATATTATAGGAAATAAAATCGATGAATAATTTATGAATGCAAAATGGTAATTATGTATTTGTTCCTCCTTTCAAGTTATGAAAGGAAGAAGAAAATTAATATTTGTCTTGTTAATTAAAGACATTTAATCAGTATATCTTTTTAATTAATTTAAATTACTATGAAGGAGTTATAGGAAATTTCACGGACTGGTGATTTTTAAAAGAAAGTTGATCTCTGAGAGAATTTATCTTTTGCGCCAAAACACAGTGAAACAAAAGGAACTATCATGAATATATCAAAATTTTCGTCGTGTTTTGAAGAATTGGTATAGGAAAGGCACCCTGAAAATAATCACGTAAAATCCTTATTTTGCTTAGTAATTGTAAGATACAACTATTGATCAATCACTTTAGTCTTAAAACCAAGATTGTCTTTCTTATGATTTCTAATATTAATATTTAAGTAATATTTGCATTAAATTGTTGATGTTTTTAATTTTCGTATGTTGTTAGAAGTGATAATGAATTATTTATCATTCGAAACTAGTATTCTCATAAAATAATCCCAATAGAAGTAGCAAATAATCCACCAATCTAAATTGCATTGATCCTTCTATACCAACATGCGTACCTCAAGTAATTCTTAAGTCCTAATTCGATTCTTCCAGATATCATGCCTAAGCAGAGGAGTATAAGTAAGTGAAGTAGGTAGGAACTCACGAGCTGATGGAAGAATTAGGTAATATTTGCTGTTATGTAATGACAATGGATTTACGATTATCAGTTGATTGTGGCTATTCAGAAATGTGTAGATTGTATCTCTCGTCAAATGATCTCTTTATTTCAAGATCCGCTTATTACTCATTTTCTTCCCCCTTTCCTTTGCTCCCGCTATTTATTATTTTAAAAGTTATTCAATGCATTATAGTTGTCTTGTTTAGACAAGACGATACTTAAAAGGCATCCCTATTTTAAAAGATACTAATCATTCAAACGATTTGTTCTTTTATTGAAAGGAGAATTTTGTACGAAATTGCATTCTAATTAAAAATATATAAATAAAATCTAGGATATAACTTCTTTTATTTTTAAAAGTTATACAATACTCGGTCATTGACTTGATGTAACAGTTAAATTTTTCTTGAGGTATTTATAACGATGAATTGTCTCTAGAATTCATTTTTCACATTAAAGACAATTTTCTTTTACTTAATGTATGCCAAGTATAATGAACTTGGAAACTGGCTATCATCCTGTGCATTTCTTTAGTCAATCTGAACTGTCTGTGATGGCCTTAGATCAGTTAAGGCTGTAGCATGGTACGGAATGGAGCTGGCATCGATTTGTAGAATAGAGCAAATCCACGCAGAGTATTCTGTTTTTTGAAATATTTTTATGTTATTTTTGAGTGCTGTAGCTACTTGAGATAGCTTTCGTAACCAATAGCTTCAATAGATTTTTTCTTAATTGATGAAATATCTTTAGCTGTTTTTGGACTATTCCTTTGTTGAATAAGTTTATTTGAAAAAAAAAAAAAAAAAAAAAAAGGTTTACATTTTGGAAGTGATCCCCTCTCTGAGGGAATTATAATACCCTGTTACGAAAAATTGTATTGATAACTTGTATAATATAATAATAATGTGTTTACTTTGCCCCAGTAGGGGACACGATGCTGAACCATGGGCCGATAGTCTCTGAGCGCCTTACAGGTTATGAGTTCAATTTCCTCCTCTGTAGGTTATACATGATGGACCTGCGGAATGAATCTTGACCTTTCCAATTGATATAAAAAGTTGTTAACGTGTAAGATAACCTCGTGCCCTAGTTGGAATACTTATAGATCTTGAGACCAACAAACATACTAACTTCTCTTCACTATTTTATTACAACTCACTGGAACCTATTCCGTTTAAGTTATTCCTATAATTGTTGAATATTAATACGGTAATTAAATAAATTTAAATTATAATTTTAAACGAGGTCTGTAATTTTGTTTTGTTATTTAATCCGCATTTCCACTCCCTTGTCTTTAGACTGTTGATTTAAGATAAGATTGTTGAGTACTTATAACTGTTATCAGTGGTGAACTATCTGTTTATTTAGTCCTCAGTATGATATATATTGTTAATATAAGACTGCATCAATTCTAATTCATCATTTTAAAAAAATAAATTGAATAATTTTTGTATATTTTTATGTAATTGTTTTGGTATTTTGGTATTAGTTATTTATAGTACCAAACACTGATAAAATTATAGAGTTTTTCTCAAACGTGAACCTTAACTTATTTCCATCTTTCTTTAGGTTAATTCATTATCAAATAAAGGTGTTCATTTATTTAATATTTATCCTCAGACATCCACATCAAGGCTAATATCGTGACTTAAATATTTTTAAAAATGTATATTTGTTTCCTTGCTATTATTGATTCTCTTTTTATTTATTTATTTTTCTTTTCTGAAGAAATAAGTAGCGTTATTACATTGGATATCAAAATAGGTTGGGTGAGACCAAGGATACCCGCTAGCTGATTGTGATTGTCATTTTTATAATTGTATTTCCATAATTGAAAGGTTTGGTGGGGGTGATATGGCTGGTGTAACGAAACACAATTTTGAGTAATTTATGTTCACATTCAAAAATGTAAAATTTTGAAATGCTCTAGCTCCTTTGGTGATCGAAAATTTGAAAATAGTTTCCTAGTCAGAAATTGAATGGAGAATACTGTGTGCTATATAACATTTGTCGATAGGACCTGCCGTTTAGGAGCTATGTTGCTTTGAATTAAAAAAGGTCACGTTTGCCTAAATTTTTTTAAATATTGGGACTTTTTTTGACACGCTCTAGCTCTGTTGGTGTTGCTCTGATCGACAATTTGACAATTCTTTTGTCAGAAATAAAATCAAGGAAATTTTTTGTTATTCAACCTTTGCCGCTAGGAGTTATATTCATTCAAATGAAAAAAAGTCACGTTGTAACGTTTTTTTCACCTAATGTAACATATAAATATGTTAAATTTATAAATGTAACATTTTGACAGCTCTGTTGGTGTTGCTGGGATCGAAAATTTAATTAAAGCTTTCTTTTCAGAAATTTAATGGAAAATATTTTTTGTTGTATAATCTTTGTCGCTAGAACCTCCCGTTTAGAAACTATGTAGGTTTAAATGAAAAAAAGTCGCATATGAAACCTCTGTTTTCTCTTGACATCGTTTATTTCGAATAATCATTGGTTGTTAATTTAATTTAAGTTATTTGATCCTTTTAACTATAAAATGCAAATTAAGGTCATTAAAAAATTGAGGGTTTTTTTTTTTTTTTTTTTTTTTTTTTTTTTTTTTTTAATTGTGGTTTTTAAACCTAATTATCTTAATTCCTTTCTGTTTTATTACATTTTCCTTTTGCAAAAAATGTTACATAGCCCTTTCATCTTCTTCATATCTCTTTTTTAAGTTGTTTTGAACCATTCAGATCTTGCTACTCAACACTTCTACATAATTTCTTCATCAAATGAACTAGATTGTATTTTTTTTTTTTTTTTTTGCCCTGAAGAAGACCTGCAGGTCGAAACGTCGGCCCTCCACATAAAGTTTTAATCTTTGAAGTATAGTTTATTAAACCTGACTGTATCCCTGACCATCTTCTTCAATCATTTTATTCAATTGTTTTTTTCGTGTTGGCTCCACGTATTTAAACTCCCATTTTTTCTATGTCTTCAATAAAATTTATTAGATTCTGGGTGAATATTCCCATTCCCTCCGACATAAAATTATATCATTCGTACATTTAAATATTGAATGATTAGCCTTATAATAATACTAATTAATTTTTATGCCCATAAAGCAAAAGACAATTCTTTTAACTCCTTGGTCCGTCCTACAAATCATGCACCATAATGAATGATCAACACTGTATTTAAGGCCGAAAAGGTTTTTAAGTTTTAAATTTTAAGAAGGAAAAAAATCCATGTAATAGGATGCGATTAATCGTTTGGTACTTTGGTTTCCTATTTTATTTACGATTTATTTCTGCATAGGAATGTTAGATTCTTTCTCAGATTTGAAATATTAAAGATTCTTCTTCTTATTATTTGATTATGCGATATTAATAAATGTAACGTTTGCTAATTAAGAAAAACCATTCTGTATGTAGTGGTAGGAATCAGTGTGAGATAGTATACCACTTGGATCTCTAGGACAGGATGGGAGTAGGCCGAGAGAATGGTTCTAATGGGAGGGTCCCAGCCACGTACTATCCTCTAACAATGCACAATGGGCCTTTCTTGCTTCTCAGGCCTAACTCAATGGAGCAGTAGGTAGGTCTCTTCTTATCTTAGTATTTGGTTATTTCTTTTAGCTGAAATTTTACATGATGTTTGAATATTTTATTATGTTATCAGTGCATGGAAAATAGGCTGGTTTGGTTGTAAATAAAAAAAAACCTTTTCTCCTCACATGGATAGTTATCTTGTTTATTTATTTTAAGGGTTTTTCTTCCTTATGTACTGCAACTAAAACAAGAAGGACTGGTTATCCTACAGAAAATTAATTTATTCGTGATCAAAAGGGACTTTTTTCTTTAACGTTGTTTTTACCCTCAATAATGTAACACGCAACCCATTCCGTAGGTGTTGCTTGGATCGAAAATTTGACGACAGTTTCGTTATGAAAATTTTAATGGAGGATATATATATATATATTACATTTGTGTCTATGACCTACTGTTTAGGAGCTATATTGGTTTGAATGAAAAAATTTTTGCTTACATGATTTAATTGTTGGGTTTTTTTTTTTGACACTGTAGTTCTGTTAAAAACAGTAGATCCTAGTCCGCGTGAAATTGAGTTAATTTTTTTTTTTTTATCTATTAGAAACTAAAACAGAACAAACAAAAGATTAGTAATCCTATATATATGGGATGGCATAATTGAAACGATTTTTTTTTTTTTTTTTTTTTTTTTTTTTTTTTTTTTTTTTAATTTTTTCTACCTAAGATGTTGGATTGGAAGGAGTAATGGGATAAGGAATTACTGTGATTTATCCGCCTGATTGCCTCGGGTTGTTCGGAGTTAAGGGGCCACCGCTTGTTGTATATGAAAAACAAAATTAGTAAAATTAATGAACAAGATAAAATAATAGGATAGTTAAAACAACGAAAGAAGAGAAAGTTATAGATAGAGAGGAATATAGGATAAAAGAGATTGGCCTATGTACATATATTCAGGTTAATGTGATGATGTGGATGATATTGAAAGGACATTTTCCTGCCGTGCCATTGGCAGGTAAGTGGGATGGGGTCAGGCTGCGGAATAATGACTTGAAGGATGCTGGGAGGTAATCGAAAAATTTATGTGTCGTCGTGATATACATTGTTAAATATTGTCTAATTGTAGTTAGTCTAGTATGAATGCCATCTTTTGTCGTTCGAGTGGTGCATCCTGAAAAATCTTTTAAGATAGTACTGTTCTGGTAAGGTTGTAGTGTTTTGAGTATAGTTGGATTAAGGTTATGTAGGAGTGGTGCACCGTGTAATATTAAGGTCTGAAAATCTTTTTGTATAGTAATAGTTACATTTTGAGTGACTGAGTAAGTAGTAATTGTGTGCAGAATATCGAATTTAAGTGTACTCGGGGAAAGGAGATCACATGGCATGATAAAATCACCCTCAAAAATGGATTCAAGTGGATGGAAGTTGCAATGGCAAGAGATCGCTAGTATAAAGGATTTACCATTATTTTTCCCCCTTAGTTCTGTTTGTACCTTTAAATAATCTTCCTATATTGGTATTTTTTTGTTTATTTGATCTCCATTACTCCACAGGCCTTAGGCCTCTCTCCATAGGCCAGGCATCTCCATGCCTCCAGTAATGTTAACTGCTTAATTGTAAGATTCATGGGTTATGGCCAGAGTTGAGCAAAATTTAATCATAGCTATTTGGCTACAATTTCCTGGAATAAGTTACCTAATTTAATAATCATAATAACTTTGAGTTAAATAATCATTAGTTCACCAAAAAAATTGACTGAACTATTTAACCATGATTAAATTAGGTGAATGTTTTCAGGAAATAAGTAATCAAATATCTGTTTAATTTTTGCCCAACCCTGGTTATAGCCATATAACCTTTGCTATAATATAATGAATTGAGATGCTATAACTGCCTACATAATTTTGATATTGATTGATAAAACGTCATTTTTTAAAATAATGTTACATGCTTAGCGTCAATTTTCAATATCTCGATGATTGCCTATTTTTGATTTTTCCTTATATGTATTAAGAATTATTATCCATTAAAGGATTAATCTCCAACGTCACAACGCCACATTGTATGCTTATAAATAATTATAATTAATCATCTATAGATAAATATTGATAAATGGGTTTCTTTATCGATAGTCATTAATAATTTGAATGTTAATTGACGCATGAGTCGATAAAAATGAGGGAATGATTTGACTGAGATATCTTGCTTGGATGTAATGTGTAATTACTATTTATATTATAAAGTATTCTTAATTAATATTATCTATTCTGTCAAAAAAATTAAATAAAAAAATAGTGTACAGTTATTTATTTTCAACACCTCATATATTTCCTGATTCAGATGCACTCTTTTTTGTTACTGTACTTAACAGCTACTAGACCGCTTTATTGTCTTAAGGGACAATAGCTCAGATTAAAGATTATTTCCTCGCTATCTGTGAAGGTCAGACCGTCAACAGAATTAATTTAAAATGATTTTAAACGTTCATGTTATGCTTTGTTTCCATTATTTTTTTTCTTAAAAAGTCTTACAAGAATATAACATAATTTCGTTATGTATCCCAGTGTTCGATACACTACAAAAAGTTTTATTTAATAAATTATGCTAACTGTGTTCAACAATCTATCCTCAATCCTCCGTTTCCTATATTTTTATTGAAGATTCACCAACCTTTTCCTCCCAAGTCTTTATTGGATTTTTAAACGGATGATACGGAATTACTCTAGAAACGTGACGTGCATGCGTTAGTCATTCCTTTCCTAATCGTTTCCATTTCTTAGAAGTTCTCTCATCCATGAGAAGTATTAACTAATTTGTAGTTTCAAATCTAAACTTCTTTTTTTTCCGTAGATGATGCTGTAATTTATGAATTTTGTTTATTTATCGTCTAAGATTATTATAAATATTTTCTATAAAAATCAATTTTTAAGTTTATGTAAAAATTTGAGGGAAGTATGTATCAGATTTTAGTGCAAATTGACCATTTCCCATTTTTTCCTCTCTTAATCTTGAAATAACCTATGATCCCTGGAGCCGCCGATTTCAATTGTAACTATTAAATTTAAAAATAAATTTTCCATTACCGGTGCTCTGGTCGAAACCTGAATTGGCTTAGCCTTGTTTTCAATTTTTGTCGCTTCACTGATAATTTTGTGTAGTAAATGTAAAAGGGATGGATCCATTCTTAAGTTAAAGAGGTTCGAGGCAATTCTTTAAGTAAAAACCAGCCTTATACTAAATATGAGATGTTAGTTCCTGTTATTTAAATAACAATTATAAAAAATTCTTTTTTAGTAATTTCTTACTTTTCTTTTTAATTAAAAGTTTTATGCGCGTCTGAAATATTAGGACAATCCATTTCTAAAATACTACCGAATATTCTGAAAATTTATTTAATCGTATTTTATAAAACAGTATTAAAATATATAAAAGAATCTGTAAATAAAATCAGTTAATTGTTAGATATTGTTAATATTAGGTATTTATAATATAATAAAAAGCAGAAATCACTTATGATATTTAATGAAAAAAAAGCATAGATTTTCTTTTCCTTTTAGAGCAGTTGAAATTCAAACAGTCATGAAATACGCTTGATTGGTCTCGTTAAATGAATCACAACCACTTTGATCCAATTGGGGCATTGAGTCATTTCTATGCATTGTTAATAACAAGAAATTTCCAGGCCCCTTTAAGAAACTTTAATAGAAGGATTATAGAACTTTTGTGGAGTATATTTATAGCCCAAAGGTCTGCGAATGTGTAAATCAAAAACTATTTTATCCCCAATGGATGGAAGTTATTCTATTTTATAATTCTATAAAGATTTTGAATGGTAAAGAACTGTCATAAGTATCATTCCTTACCTGTTGCTTTTAAGTGCTTCATTCTGTGCAATCATCCGTCTCCAATACAGGGGTTATTTGCCTTAATTTCTTTCAGGTACCGCTTAACACGTTGCTTAACTTCATCCAATGTGTATATGTATGTAACAACTATATTATGGCGACGTTTCGAGGCTATAATGTTCTCATAATCATGCCAATGCTACTGTTGGATATTCCCTACTTAAACCACATTAATATGTAGAGACTAACAAACTATGACTCTAGTTTACAAGTGTTGTACTAGTGTACATGTATGTAGTTTAAGTAGCCATATCCATGAGTAGCGTTGACATCACTATGAAACAACAGTCTCGAAACGTCACCATGCTATAGTTGTTACTTTATTGACTTAATCTCTAGAACCTTATTAAACATTTAATATAAGACTAGCACACACAATTGACGGATCAGCGTGGAGCGCTTCGAAGCCGTTTTTCACTTTAAATTTATATGGATCTAATATTTTAATAAAGCACCATATTAATACAGAATAGTGAATCCTTTACAAATGTGCTTTATAACTAAAAAGGTTTTATGTTTAATAAAAACAACTTTATAAATATACCATAGTAGTAATGCCAATGATAATATGCTGATAATTTAAGTATATTCCTTATTTTTAAATTTTATTGAATGATCAAATTTAAATGAATCATTATAGTTAAAATGTTGTTAATGTGACCCGGACCAGTGTGGTACAATTAGACCCTGAATACAACCAGTATACTGGATTTGCTTAGGAACATTGTATGTATGTAGTCTACTGTCTGTTTTTCTCAATTTCTTAATTCTGCAAGTATTTTCTAATGTTGGACCTATCCCCCTTGATAGTTATTTCCAGAAGTTGTGGCCTTCGCCTCCTTGTCACCCCCTCCCATTCTAACTATTGAATTAGTTGTGTCAATATTACTCCTAATGAATGATTGAACCACATCCTGCTTCCCTACACTTCCGACACATCACCTTTACTGACGGTTGCTAATCTCATATGGTTGGGAATACTATTCTCTCTTCTTTGCATTTCACTCATTTTTTTTTTCTCGAAACTTCATATCGTTGATAGCATAATATAATCTAGGGATAAGAATCAGAAACATTTGAATCGTTTATTTCAGAAACCACCTAAGTGCGCTTTTTTCAACTAAAAAAAACTGTTTTGCTCCTTAAGTATAGGTCTAGTCTCCTTTAAGTTTTTGAGTTATACATTTTTGAAAAAATTGCACTAAGGTGGTTTCTGCAATAAATAAGTATATCAAAAGTGTTTTTTAAAAATTATTATTGAAATTAAGTCAAACCATTAATTTTTACCTGTTTTGGTATCAAAGGTAAGTAACAGACACACTTAAGTATAAAAAAGAGTGTTTTTATTATGCCTACACCGAAAAATAGAAGTAGACTACATGCTACAGCATGTCTATATACAAATTTTGTTTTTAATCGAGGGCTAACTGAAGCACTTTTCAAACTGCTTCATATAGTCCAGTAAAAAGGTATTTTGAACTAGAAAGTTTATGTGTAATTGTTTTTTATGGCTTACTTTTTTATATTACACTTTTTTTTTTTATCTTTTTTATATAATACAGTTAATAATTCTAAAATATACGGCAATAAGTCACGTGCAACCAAATAAAAATATAATATAAAAAAAACACCTCAGATTAATATTCAGTAAATAGGAATCATTTAATAAAAATTCAGTAAGTTTTATTTCATGACGAATATTCAAAAGAAAGGAGAATGTAATTACAGGTAAAATCAAAAAATTCATAGTTCATAAAAAGTCATCGAAACCTTTTTATTATTCTGAAAATAGGAGATTCTTCTAAAAGCTGATTGCAGGAAAAGCAACTGGAGTAGCACTGGAAAGGATACATACATACTATAATATAATATGATATAAGCACAGCAACCAATGAAAGAAACCAACATTAGAAAAAAAAATACATAAAAAATGTTTACTGATTCGGCGAATTGGCTTTGGTTGAATTCTCGGGGTATTCCACAGAGGGCATTCCTGGGTAGGTTGAATCGAACTATATAAGATATTGAAGCAGGAAGATGTCCAACTAACAGTAATGGAAGTTAACGACGTAAAAGGCTTTTGGATATTTTCATAGT
Source organism: Euschistus heros (assembly GCA_003667255.2). NCBI lineage: Eukaryota > Metazoa > Arthropoda > Insecta > Hemiptera > Pentatomidae > Euschistus > Euschistus heros. The sequence goes on along the minus strand of RCWM02000341.1, from coordinate 1,073,055 downwards.
TTGATAGCGTGGACTATTAAGGTCAATAAGTCACAATAACTAACAGTTTGCAAGCATAAGCACATTAAGATAAGAATATTTAAAAATACTTCCTAACGAAACCATAGAATCGGCTGAGCAACAATAAGCGTTTATTGTGCCTACAAACGTCTCAAATCACATTGAACTAGTTATAAAACTATATAGCACAACTAAGTATAGTTCCTATAAATATATTTCGTTATATACACTAATGGCTCGGCAAAAATAGTGAATCAACTGAATGGATTAGCGACGCTACATTATATAACCGAACGATCGATTTGAGCAGCTTTTAACAATTCAACCGTATCGGTGTTTTGTATTTCACAATTTTAAAAAAGCATTTTGTGATCGAGTTTTAAATATTATTAACTTTTTTTATAGTTCAAATTTTAATTCACAATTATTAGTATCTCTTTTTATTTTACTATAGGTGCTCATAGAAAAAAAACGTACCTACCTCGAAGAAGCGTCGGTAAAATGGCTTGGGTATGGTTGGTAACAAGCAAGTGAACGGGAATCGTAGGAGGGATGAGAAAAAACACAAAAGAATCATGATGACGTAGGAATTGAAGGAATCGTGGAAGAAAAGAATCATGGTGGTGCTGTAACAGATACTGAACGAACGAACGAACGATTCGTAGGAAAAAAGAATCGTGATGACGTAGGAACAGAATGAATCGTGGAAGAAAAGAATCATGGTGGCGCTACAACAGAAACTGAACGAACGAATCGTAGAAAAAAAGAATCGTGATGACGTAGGAAATGAATGAATCGTGGAAGAAAAGAATCATGGTGGTGCTGTAACAGATACTGAACGAATTGAAAAAAAGAATCGTAAACTGAACGAACGAATCTTACTTGTCAAAAGTTTCTCGATTCCCCCCACTACTCAACTGAACCGCGATTCTTTTTAAGGATTCGTAGGTCGATTTACTGAATCGGTTCCTGTGAATCGATTCACCGTTCACTTGCCCATCTCTAATTGAAACGAGAGTCCCTCCAGGACCTTTTATGAATATATATATTCATTTTGATTCTATCGTATATATCAGTATTGTTTGTGTGTATTAGAGTACTTAAAATACTAGCTTTTGACCGTCCTAGGGCCTGCTTTGATTCGCTCAAACGTCAGTGATGTATTAGGAATGGTAGAGATACTTCACCTCGAACATATACATATACAACACCTCGTATGGATGATCTGAAATCTCCTGAATATTGCACGTAGAACTTTAAATTAAATTCTCGTCGGTTTTAAGGCTACGCTTGAATACCACATTTTCTCTATAATTATTTGCCTTTACGAAGTTATTTCTTTTCAGCTCCTTATTGGAATTGTGAAAACCAATTGCTCTGGAAAATTGACTTAGTAGCTGTGATTGTACAGTGAGAAAGTGCTCACTGTGCTCACAACCACTCTTATCTACGGGATTATTTCCTACCATTGGCTTTATTCCTCATTTCTGTTAGGATAGAAAGTCTAATTTTATTTTGGGTTTTCCTCCCAATTCTCGTCCTGACATTTTGGGAGATTCTTTAATCTACTCATGTTCTGTTACTTCTCCTTAAAGAAGGAGGTCAAACCAAAACATATACAACCTCACGTATTTACATATATACTCTGCTCATCCCTCAGTTACTTCACCCAATTCAGTAGTTATCACTTAAGCACCTTACATTTCAAGCCCGCACCATCTGCACCTTACAGTCTCACTTGGTTTTAACCCTTGACCCTTCTATATTCATGTTCAATGGAACATAAATAGAAAATTTATTTTATTTAATCTTTAAAATTTTTAAAGAAAACTTTTAGTTACTTTAGTATATTACATTGTGTTATTTATGGATGTATGTATGGTTTATTTATTTTTTTATTTTTTTGTATTTTAAACAACGTATTATACTTTTTCCTTGATGACACAATGCGTGGACCTACATTTTCTTGCTTCTCATTTTTGTTATAAATTACAAGACCCCCCCCCCCCCCCCCCCCCCCCGCATTACATTAAATATAGTTAGTTATTCCTTTATTGTGATCTAAATTAAGACTCTACAGAACTCTAGTGAATGTGATTACAGAACTATTTCTGGAAACTTGGCACCCATTCTAAGCCTTGAAAAGCTGACTTTTGAAAACTAATATGTTTTCTGTTTACATCAATATGGGTGTGTTAGTTTTTAAAATCATTGTATGAACTTGCAGTCGATGTTTTAGTTTGGCAATTTAATGGCACAATCATGACTTCTATATCTGTTATTCATAGTTTTCTTTATTGTTTTTTTAAACAATGTTTGAAATTTCGCCTACCATTCATTTTTCTTTGTGGCGTTTCAGTTTTGTCAGGACGTTTTACTTAAGTATTTCTTCGTGCTAATAGCTGCAGTTGATTTCATTGATGATATTGGTTGAAAATTATAAATTTACATGGAACTTTTAAAAGCTTCTAGATTTAGTGACTAGTATTCCATAAAATGATTAAGGTTACTTAAGTGTTTAGTATTCATAACATCTTGCTTTATAAATCGTTATTGTTTGATAGTTGCTGTGTTTTTGTTTTGATATTTACTTTTGACTCTTTATCCTGCTTTCTTTTTATTATTCATTTTTTTATAACTTTGAAATGTTTTGATTGTTGGACGATCTATGAACGTATGAAATAAGCATATACTACTCATTTAATATCTGCGTATTAAAATGGTTTTTATGTATAAGCAGTTATATTTAAATTGAATTTAGCAGTTTTAATGATGGTTGTTTTCTTCACGTCAGATGGCTTTTTAAATTTTCGTAATCAATTATTATTTTATTTTTAATAGTGAATCTAAATAAAATTTATTCTAAGAAAGGCATAAATGATATAGGAATGTCTGTTCTGATGTTTTGATATGGAAAATTTATGTTCCTATGGTGACCTCTGCTTCTTGATTCACTTCATGCGATACGTTATCTTACTACACTACACGTTCTAGTCGTTGACGTGGCCTAAAATCAATGGCTGTGTTTTGATTTAAAAGTATTCTTTGTTTTTATATTTTTTATTCTTAGATGAGGCCTATATTTAAAGTATACCTGACGTCCGAAAAATTCCACCCTATTAATTTTTTATTTATTTTTCGGCTTAAAGTTTCCTTCTTTTTTAGGGGTTCACGTCTTCATATGCCTTAACCAGGAGATAACAAAATATTAGTGTTTGATTAAAAACATAATTAAATTCAAGCATGCAGTATTAAAAAAAGCTTATCCAGCAATTTTGATGTACGAAGTTTTTTATTACGGTTTATGGTTCTACCTTTTACGTTTATTACGTCTTGCTCGCATAAATGTGTTATAGTTCTAATGTGATTTTGATATGCCACATTTTATACAAAACTGAAATAAATCATATTAATTTAAATTTCATAATATTAATTTTAAATACTGCTTTATTTTATTTAATTAATGTTTTTTAATAATCCTATAGGAATAGAATAGAAAAAAAAATTTATTCTGGGACAAAGTCCTTTAAGAATAATAGTTACATAACAGACCATAACTTATATCTGGCCTAGGTATTATAAATTAGATAACAAAATAAGATCATTAAAAGTAAATACAATTTTACAATAAAGTAATAAAATGAAAAAAAAAAAAAAAAATCTATACGCACGTATAAACACATACACACTACATACATACATAAACTATATTTACAATCAGTAAAAGAAAAAAAATGTTATATAAGAAATTGACTAAATAATAGATTTCTGATGTTAAATCGAGTAAAGGATGAAGAAAAAAAATGATGATGAAAAATAAAAATGAAAATTATTTCAATGGTCGAGAAAACATTATCATATGAGGATTTTTTAAACCGGCTAAACTTTTATATATGATATGCTTGTGTGAAATTCATTAAAGCATCTATATAATTATGTAGCATCCGACTGGAGGGAGGAAAGGTGGTGGAAGAGGAGTGTTTTAAAAGTTCCGAGGGAGGATGCATTATGAATAGAAGAGAATTTCAAAGAAAAGCGGAGCGGGCAAGAAAGTAACGTTGGAAAGAAGTATTTCTATAGGATGTGGTGTAGAGATCGGAGAGACGGGACCTTGTATGCAATGATTGGTTTGAGGGCTTGAAATGTAGTATATTGTGAATAAACGGAGGGTGATGTGTGTTAATAACTTGGAAGTGGAATGTACCAAGGAAGTAATCTCTACGGAGGGAAGGGGAAAGTTAATTTAACTTGGTGTAAAGATGGGACACATGGGAGCGTCTCGAGGTTCCAAAAACAAATCTTATGAAGCAGTTTATGATACGCATTAATCTAGCTTCAAGAATCATCGAGAGCCCACCATAAATCACACATCTACAGTCAAATTGGGAGAATATGAGGGAGGATACTAAGAGTTAGTATGGATGAGGAAGTAGGTGTCGGTAACGATGGAATAATTTTAGGATGCCGATCGATCGTCGGGAGATTTGAGCAATGTGGGGTTTCTAGGAAAGGGTTTGATCGATTGTTAAACCTAGATTTTTAACAGAGGAGAGGAAAGCTGTAGGGTGACCATTTAGGAATAAAAAAGGGAAGTTCGTATTCGATCGAAGGAGGAAATGGGATCCAATTACATTTGCTTGAGTTTTAGCTGCATTTAAAGTCAATTTATTCAGAAATGCCCAGGCACAGATTTCATCCAGGTTTTGCTGAATTTTGGAAAATGCAGTTAATAACTCGGCAGGAGGAAAGGAAATATAAATTTGAGAATCATCGGCGTAGAGGTGGTAGAAACAATTATGAATGGAGTTCGGAAGATCATTTATATAGGAATTAAACAGGAGAGGAGAGATGTTAGATCCTTGAGCTACGCCTGATCGCAAAGTGAGGAACGAGGATGAACCTTGGTTGGGAATGGTAACTGATTGAGAACGGTGGGAAAGGGATGAATAAAACCACTTGAGAACACTATTGGAGAAGTGTAGAGATTTCAGTTTGGAAAAGAGGATGGTGTGGTCTGAGGAATCGTAATCGTGGTCTAATACATACATGCATGAACACCTAAAGAGAAATGAAAAAAAAAAACATTGGATGTAATTTTTTGCCTGTGAGTATAATACGTCCATAATTATATCAGCTATTTTTTAAAGTAGGAAGATTCGACTTGACTGTGTAATCATTCAGAACAGTGTGATTTGAGATACAAGGTGGACATTCAAAGGTAGGAACTGTAATATTGAAGACTGTATTTTATATACAAGCAGGGATTCAAAATGTATAAATAAATAATTTAATGTCCTTATCTACCCCTCTTAACGTATGTGTTTACAATTAAAACATATTGTTTGTAATACTTTTTTTTTCTATCTATCATTTTCTTTTCGCTTATTATTAATTATAATTATTAATCATTATTAATTCATTTTTTTTTTTGTTCGAAAAATAGTAACAAATCATTTTCTTTCGTCCGATAAATGATTTCATGGTAAAGTTGTTACTCCATAAGCATTTTTTTAAAAGCTAGTTGTGAATTTAAATTTTAAATAATTATTATAAAAGCTTCTGATATTCAGTGGAATGTTGTAAGTAGCCTTTCAGCTGAATACCATTTTTTTAAAATAAGAATGGACGACGGAAATAGTACAAGGAGTGACGGAAGCAAGCGTGCCAAAACTGAAAAAAGGCGTGAGGGGGAAGTGCTAAATACAGCTTGTGTACTCGGAGCTAATTGGATACCATTGAATTTCAGCTTCTGACACATTGCGAGGCTCGTTTACTTACTTAGGACCGCCCGTTTAATTTTGTCTTAAGTTTGTAATCGCTGAGGAAATACCTTCCAAAGCGAAGAATGAACGTTCCACTTACCGATAATGACGCAAAGGACTGTTTACTCTCAGAGGCTGCATATACCCTTTTGTGAGTAGACGTCGCTTAGTGGTTAGGAAGATGTTCTTTTTGGAAGAGGGGTGTGTTCTTGTAGTTAAATTAATTCATTTATAAATAAAAGTAAATCTTTTTTTTTTCTTTTTAAATAATGGTACTCACCTAATAAACTTGCTATTGTAAATGTAGACCATCACTTGGAGCTATGTGGGAACCAAAGATTTTCATGATGGAGGGCTACCATATTGCGTCAACATTCGTGGCTTGTTAAACCTCTCAGTTTTTAAACCAAATCCATTCAAATCGTACATATACCAAACCTTTTCCTCACGCTTCATTTATTTCACCACATACCTTGGTAGCTTTTTTGTAATACCATAAAACTGTGAAATGCAATATCTATAATTTTAAAATTTAACTCCACAGTTGCTCTTATGTTTATGTGTCTTAGGGCATTGATAGGTGAACCAACCTGATTTATCACTCAAATACCTAATACCATTCTTTCCCATACCAATAAGTTATTTTTCAATTCTCCACATTTGCAATAAATATAGTTTACTGCATTTATGTATACTTATGTATTATTGTTAACAATACTTTAGGAGATGAATTATCTGCTGCATTTGTTTTTGATTAATGTTGCTGCGATCTCTATTGTTGCCTGGTTTGTTCATGGAAACTAGTTTTTCACCTTTAATTTTTTTCCCTTTCGATACGGTTGAATTGTTAAAAGCTGCTCAAATCGATCGTTCGGTTATATAATGTAGCGTCGCTAATCCATTCAGTTGATTCACTATTTTTGCCGAGCCATTAGTGTATATAACGAAATATATTTATAGGAACTATACTTAGTTGTGCTATATAGTTTTATCACTAGTTCAATGTGATTTGAGACGTTTGTAGGCACAATAAACGCTTATTGTTGCTCAGCCGATTCTATGGTTTCGTTAGGAAGTATTTTTAAATATTCTTATATTAATGTGCTTATGCTTGCAAACTGTTAGTTATTGTGACTTAGTGACCTTAATAGTCCACGCTATCAAACTATGAAAATATCCAAAAGCCTTTTACGTCGTTAACTTCCATTACTGTTAGTTGGGCATCTTCCTGCTTCAATATCTTATATAGTTCGATTCAACCTACCCAGGAATGCCCTCTGTGGAATACCCCGAGAATTCAACCAAAGCCAATTCGCCGAATCAGTAAACATTTTTTATGTATTTTTTTTTCTAATGTTTGTTTCTTTCACTGGTTGCTGTGCCTATATCATATTATATTACAGTATGTATGTATCCTTTCCAGCGCTACTCCAGTTTCTTTTCCTGCAATCAGCTTTTAGAAGAATCTCCTATTTTCAGAATAATAAAAAGGTTTCGATTACTTTTTATGAACTATGAATTTTTTGACTTTACCTGTAATTACATTCTCCTTTCTTTTGAATATTCGTCATGAAATAAAACTTACTGAATTTTTATTAAATGATTCCTATTTACTGAATATAAATCTGATGTGTTTTTTTTATATTATATTTTTATTTGGTTGCACGTGACTTATTGCCGTATATTTTAGAATTATTAACTTTATAATAAATTCCTTTATTGACAGCCTTTTACTTCATATTTCACCCTTATATCGTGAAACTATATTTTATATGAAATCACCACGCCCTTTCTCAGGTATCTTTATTTGCATTTTTTAAAAATGAAGCTATAACTATTTAAGGTTTAAAAAACCTGATGACCTGTTCTGAGCTTTAATTTGGAGCTATGAAAGGAGCACTGACTCTCCCATTAAACCTGTTCAATTGACCGGAACGGTGACCTTATAATTGTTCATTGTTCGCGTTTAAAGACAATGATGGGCTTTTTAAGAGGTCTGATCAGCTTCTTGCGCTATATTTCCTCAAAAGGGTAGCGCAGATTGTTTTTCTTTGTAGCGCTTTTTCTATTACAATTGTGTTTTTTAACTATTTTCCCGGTGTACGATCGAGGTATATTGATGATTTACCCTTCTGTTTATCATTATTTTCTTTTTTCGGACCAATTTATTTAATAATCTATACTATTATATAAAAGTACAAGCCATTTTCGTATGTGATCACTAGGGTCCGGATTTATATGTATTTTCATATTGTTTTTTGAACCTGGTATATCAATCTTCGATAGTTTATTTTACGTTTCATACAATTTAAAATGTAAATAAAACATTTTTTTTTACATATTTGGACGAAATTACATATTTTTACATATTTTATTGTTTTTACATATTGTTATACATATTTAGGTAACAATGAAAATTGAAGAAAAAAAAATTAAGAAAAACAGAAGTTAAATACTTTTTTTTTAAATTCTATTAGGTTTCCGAGAAAGTTTAAAAAGCGTTTCCCCTATAAATGTCCACTTTTCTATCCAAAATTTATTTCATTTCATGTCGAGACTGTTTTGTTATCATTTAGTTGAATTTTTTGAAATGCCCAAAATCAAATAGACTTCGGAAGCTTTAGTCGCCAAATACATTAGTGAGTTTCCCGACGAAAATTTTCATGGGGATGGTGATGTTTTATCATGTGATAGTTGTGGAAAAAAAGTGTCACCAAACCAACGATTTCTAGTAACTCTGCATACCTCAACATCTTTTAAATATGGAAGTTTTAGAAAAATGCAACCACGCAAGAATTGCCCAATTTTTTAATAATTCTATGGGTGTACTTTAGCCTAGGGCGTAAAACATAAAAACGTTTTGCATTTTGTTACTGACTGTGCCGTACATAATGAAGGCAGGAAAAGCTCTCAAAATATTTTACCCAAAATTAATTCACGTTACATATCTTGCTCATGCTTGTCATAGGATGTACGAAGTGAGTTTCAAGATAAAGATTCACTGATTTCAAATGTAAAAAAAGTACTAAATTAAAAACTTAAAGAATGTGATGAGAAAAAAAGGGTTTCTAGTATACTATAAAAAGATATAGAATTTCCTTACTAGGAACTTAGTCTATTTGTTCTGTACTTAAATTAAAGCATACAACTTGTGTTTGTGAATTTCTATCAATAATTTAACTTTTAAATAATTAAGGTTTTTATAATTTTGTTTTGATAGCGATTAAGTTATTTTCTACACCCAATTAAATATCAAATATGAAAAAATATTTTTTCTCGTCAGTTGCGTAGGACCGATAACCTTTATCAAACACTTCATATATTTACAAACCCTTCAGAAAATGATACAACATTATTTATATTTAAAACTAAAATTTTCTGTTATTTTTTGACGTGATAAGATTTAAAAATTAATTGACCTATCTACCACACACGATGTTCCATTTTCCATGTGGGTATAAAAAAAATTATTATCCAAGTAGTTTTTTTTTTTGTTTTTTTTTTAACTGAAGTTAAATTAAACCTGATTTTTCTGAAATTTTGAAATCACTCGTTGCAGAACAAAATAAAAAAAATTGTAAAATAAAAAAAGAGAGATTGATCTATCGTTCCTCTTTGTCTGTTAATTTACACTGTATTTTCATGATGAACCAATAATAATTGGTTTTATAATATCAAATTAATGACATTACTTTAAAAAATGTTTTCTGCTTGTCTGTGATTTCAGGTTAGCAATTTATTTTTGTTTCTTGTTATTTATTTTTTATTTTGTATTCTGCTTTTTCGTTTTTTAATTTAACATTTTTATTCTCTAGGAAGAGCAAGGACTGGTTATCCTACAGGTTTCTAACTTTGTAACCAAAATAAGTTTAGGGAGATTAATTTCGTTATACTGAATGATAGGGACAACATCTATTTTAAGAGCAATGTTTATTACGTGAACCCACTAAACCTTGGCCGGATGCTAACATGTGCCGACCATTTTAAATTTAAGTCAGCTGACTTCCCGACTTAGCGTTGCACCGTACTCACCACACACTCTGATGACACATGTGTGTTATCTGTAAATAATGGTCCTTTAATCACATCTAATTCTCTCATATCACAAACCTTCATGAATGGTGTAAAAAATGGAGAATAAAAATAAATCCAAACAAATCTGATCAAATAGCCCGTCGCGAACGTAGGACTTTTTGTCCTATAGTATCATTTAATAATATTCCACTGATTCCTGTTGAACTGATCCGCTACTTGTGACTCCATCTGGACAAACGACTTACTTGGAATCCTCATAGGAGACTTAAAAGACAAGAAACTGCTCATCGTTTTCGACTACTCCAACTTTTACATTTAAGTGTTCAAAGATCCCAATTAATAACAAAATACTTATTTACTTGACAGTAAATAGACCCATTTGGAAATACGGAGTTGAGCTTTGCGGCTTCACTAAACCTTCCTACTATTCTGGTGTCCAATCCTTACAATCCAAACTCTTTCGTAAAATCCTCAAGGCTTCTTATTATGTCTCAAGTAAACTTATCCATAAAGATTCTAATATTCCATATGTTGCTGACTTGGCCCAGACCAGATATCTGTCCTTTCATAGTAAACTCCATACCCACTCCTTCCCAACTTGCTTCAACTCAATTACTGATAATATTCCGAGGCGTCTAATAAGGAAATTAAATTGAATAATATAAACTTTTATTGAAGTGCTGCTGGTGAGTAGGCCTTTACATGTTATTGATATTTCATTGAAATGATTTCCTCAAATTTATTTAATGTATATATGTATACAATTGTAAATATCAATAAATAGTTTTTTAAAAATATTTAAATAGTCTAAAATTAAGTCTATATATATGTGTGTGTGTGTATATATATATATATATATATATATATATATATATATATATATATATATATATATATAATTAGTCTAAAATTTAATAGAAGGTTGACATTCTAAAGATAATTTAATGAAGTATTTAAACTGTATAATATATTAATACTTTCATATTAAACTGTCCTTTTAAACTGAAAACCATTGTGTATATCCGGTCAAAGAATGCCTCACTAGCTGCACAATAACGCCCTTTAAATTCTTAAAACGTTATCATCATTCTCGGGCTACCATGGCTTTGATGAAGCTAACAGATATGAAACTAAGTGGTCTTCATTTAGTATGTTTTTGTTTGATCTTTTTATGACCAGTCTGAAGCCCAAGCTTTATTTTGTTGAAACAGCTCTTTTTTTTTTTTTTTTTTTTTTTTTTTTTTTTTTTTTTTTTTTTTTTTTTTTTTTTTTTTTTTTTTTTTAATTTTGATGAAAAGATAATTTTGATTATACAAATATCATGTTTCAAAAGCGTCTAGAAACATTGTTTTAAATGGATTTTCTTTAATCTTTTGAATTAATTTTAGTTAAAGCCTTAAAGGTGTGTTTAGACAATGCCTTTTTTCGTGCAACAAGAGGCCTGCTACTTGGCGCAAGGGAAGGGCATGCACCGGTCCATGCCTCAAAACGAGAGGAAGCAAGGCGCACGAAGCTGCAAGTGGTTTCCCAGTCTTGTTGGAAACTCTTGCGCCTTTTCGTGCAATCTTCGTGTTTACCAGTGTCTTTAGTGAGTCTTAAATCAAAAGTGTTTTTAAATATAGATCGGGAAGAAGAAAAAACATTAGACTTTATTGAATACTATATAAGACGTCGCGCACTGTTATACGACATTTACTTGAGTAAATTTTTGAATAGTTCTTTCAATATTCGAACTTGATTCAAATAACTGAATGTATGCTATTCTCTTGCGCTCCAGGTCATTTAACATACTTGCATTATTAGTTACACCCTTATGCTTCATGCAGTAGCATAGATTGTGTTTTGTATCTTGCTTGTATTATTTTCATATTTCATTTTTTTTTTTCCATAAAATCTTGAATAGGCGAATACTTATAAAACGTAACCATAAACGGTGAATTCTTTTAAAATGGGCTGTAATTGGAGGCTGGGTTATAGAGGAGTCATCTAGCCTTGGCGTCAAGTGGTTCAACTGTCCGCTGTTCCTGCAGCGTGGGACTGCTGCCCACTTGGCCTGTTTAGTCTGCCTCCTTGCGTCAAACTTCCCCTCATCATGTGGTGGTTTTCTTATCTGCTTAGTTTACTCATGACTGTCCAATCTTATGTCCGACGTTAGCCCAAATTAGACTTTTTGTAACAATTTCATATAAAAAATCTATCATATGAAACATCTATTTTTTGACTTGACCCTGACTAAACCAGATTAACTTACTAATTAAGATATATATAGCTAAAATAATTTTTAGTTACCTAAGGGAAATTGGCCAAACTTATGAATTCTGTGATGTTTTACATTTCAATTAGTTGCCTCACCTGACTTTATGCATATATCTTCTATACTATTCTATAAAAGGACTGGACTAGCCATTTTTCGTTTGTGATCGCTAACCGCGAAAACTACTGAACCAATCTGTACCAAATTTTAACCACATCATTTTTATATTTCCAGGAAGGTTTAATTATAATAAAATCTACCGATTTTCAATTAGTTGTATGCACTGATAATGCAGCCCACTATCCGCAAGAGTTTCTTAATAGTCTCTATCCACCTGGATTACTAACTCATCGATTAAAATTAAAAATTGGATGTCTAATTATGCTTTTACTTAATCTTCAAAGCTCTACCCAGTGCAATTCCAACCAGGTTAAAAATTACTACTATGTATGAAATTATCATTGAAGAAATAATGCTCAATCTCATACTTTATATACACAAGAAGGGAGCCTGATGAAGGGATTTGATTCCGAAACGTGCATCTACTTTTATTTTAAATAATGAAAATAGCAAAGTTCCTAAATAACTTTTTATCAGAACTATTTCCTCTTCCTTTGGAACATTTCATTGTTGCTCGTGTTCCTCGTCTGTAAATTAAACCAGTTTAACTGCCGAAAGGTCCCGGTTACATTAAAGCCGTTCTTTACCTAAACTCAATCCATCCACGTGGTTATTTTATCTTTGGGGTTTTTACGATATTACAAAAATAGACATTGTTTCCTTTAAACATTCTTCGGGTTAGATTACTGCTGTCTATAATTGATGCGCTCATTCAGGGTATTAGTTTTTATTGATTTTTAAATATTTTTGTCTACTGAAATTCTTATTCACCAATATTAAAATAATTTTTAGAGAAAAAAACAAAACCGACTTCGAGATTATACCTACTTACACGAACTTAACTAAAAAATAAAAAATATTATTTTAATTGCTTCAAAACAAAAACCGTTAAATGAAAATCAATGAAATTATTGATACTTATACCATATACCTATTCACAATTTATGATCAGTTATTTTTGGAGTCGGTGCCAGCCAAGAATGGCAGTTTAATCCTGCCTCTGCAATACACTTTCGAATGGCCCGAGACAGCGGTGTGGCGGTGATGAAACAGTGGGAGGATCTTTACAATTACCATTTCTTTTCAAATTCTGTTAGTTTTGGTTGGCACCGACTCCAAAAATAACTGATCATAAATTGTGAATAGGTATATAAGTATCAATAATTTCATTGATTTTCATTTAACGGTTTTTGTTTTGAAGCAATTAAAATAATATTTTTTATTTTTTAGTTAAGTTCGTGTAAGTAGGTATAATCTCGAAGTCGGTTTTGTTTTTTTCTCTAAAAATTTTTTTTTTTTTTCACTTTTTAGTGGTGAGTGTATTTTTGTTTATATAGTCAATTCTCGGTCTTCAAGCTACCCTGAAAAATAGTTCGAGTTACTGAACAAAGACTTATCGAGGTTATCATTCCACTTACCTTCATGTAGTTGGGAAAATTGAACACAAAATGGGAGTTGAAATCATTACGTATATTTTTCATTAATGGGTATGTTTATGTTATTTGTACATACATATAAAATCATTGATAAAGAAAATTAAATATCTGGTACCAATTTAACACATAACTTTCAACTGAATTGAGCTTTTTTCTGAGGGTGCCTAAACGTAGACACCGCCTTCCACCAGTGGCGATATTTCTTTATTCTTTAGGGCGGAGACTTAGTTACTATGGAGATTTTAAATAATCAAAATCATAAATATGTTTAAAATGTAAGGTTATATAACAGTGATTTTTATTAACTGTTTTTTTTTATTTTTCTTAAAAAGTGCTGCGTTGATTTCAAAATATTTTTTATGGGACTACCTCTGAAGTATGCCCTACCGGTCTAAAAAAGAATCATCAAAATTGATTAAGAATTGACGGAGGTTCTCAACTCATCCATTTGTTTTTTGTATGTTACGCGATTACTATGTCAATTCTGAATCAATTTTGATGATTCATTTTTAGATCAGTAGGGTATACTTCAGAGGTAGTCCCATAAAAAATATTTTGAAATCAATGCAGCACTTTTTAAGAAAAATCAAAAAATAAGTGATTTTTTAAACTGTTTTTTTGATTTTTCTTAAAAAGTGCTTCGTTGATTTCAAAATAATTTTAATGGGACCACCTCTGAAGTATGCCCTACCGATCTAAAAAATAATCATCAAAATTGGTTCAGAATTGACGGAGTAATCGCGTAACATACACACAAAAAAAAAAAAAAAAACAGACGAGTTGAGAACCTCCTCTTTTTTGAAGTCGGTTGAAAATGACTATGACGTTAGCTGAGGCCTCATGGTTATATTTTGATTACACCTGTTCTGTAAATTTCCCTCGTTTAAATTTTTATCACTCATGCATTACTATAAATTCATCTTTGAGTCTGGCGCTTCCATCTCATTTTTTATGTCAAGCTCAAGTGGCTCTATCCTCTATCCTGTTGACTAATCAAACTTACTATCTTTCTCTTCTATGTACTTAAGACCATCTTACATTTAACACTTATTACTATTTTAATTATATTAATTTAAGTTGAAAATCTGAATAGAAGGAACTGTTTACTTTTGACAATCTTATTGCCCTCATTACCTCTCCCTCTTATTGTATCCCTCCTTTATTTATTTATCTTCCTGTTTCAATTATTTATTTTCTTTCAATAACGATTGATTATTTACTTGCTTAGAAATCAAACCTACTTACTATTTGATGATAAGCAAGGGTTGGCAATAAACTTGTCACATTAATAATAGATTTATTAGTATAAACAACAAAATCTGAAAATCACCCATTAGAAAAAATAAATACGTGTTCTGGATTTTGGGTTTTGTTCAGTGGAGTTATCTGAATTATGTTTTATAAGGTAGAAGATACAGTGTTTTGAATGTCTCTTTTTAGTTTGTTTTTTTTAATCTATATCTCAGGAACTTTAGCAAAACTTACGTTAAAAGCAAAAAATAAGTACCTACGCTAAAATTCTAACAAGAATTTTTATTTTGTTTTTTTAGAGACCAATAGAGATTATATCTTAGTAGGAAAATTATGATAAAAGTTCAAATTACGATTCCCATCATTATCTCTCTCACTGACTATAAAAATTATTATTTTTTTTTAATTACTAGAATTAAGTTCTTATCCATTTCATTTCATACAAAACAAAAATTCCCTGTAAACTAAACTAACGAGTAAACCAACGGGCTGTCCCAAAACATTTTAAAATATCTGGAATAGGTTCTAGGGTTGTTAATACATAAAGGAATCTAGATGACCTTCCTGAATGGCCTGACTAATGTTGAGTTCCTCTAACTCATTGAGCAAGTGCAGTGTCCTTCCTCGGCTATTTCTCTGACTCATCAGTATTCTGCGGTCAATGCATAAGGTACCAAACAATGGAATTTGGATTGTACACAACTCGTGCGTGGGCATCCGTGCAGCTTTTCTATACTGGATTATGTTCACTCCGTTATACATTTTATACAAAGAGATTGTTTCTTACTGTCGTATTCTAGTAAATAGGTGTTGTAGCTTAATATTTACTTTCGGAGTCGTGGGCCGTTTTCAACGAAAATAGATGTGAGGCTGTTGGTTCAGAAACGTGATGAACGTGAGCTATGAGACAAATCTTCGAGGACCGTGATCTAGGCAATCAAAACAACCTATCGCTAACGAAAACTTAAAATAAGTATTTGCTTTGATGTTCAGCTTAATCACTTTTGGTCTGATCTTCGATGATGAATTGAAATAATAATTAAAAATAAAAGAATCATAAAATATTTAAGCAAATATTTAAATATCAGTATGAAAAGAATTAAAAAGTAATTTACAAATTACTATTCTAAGCATACAACCGTCAGTGTTAATTGCGTTAAAAGTGCCACAAGATACACGAGAATAAAAATCTAATTAATTATGTAATTTCATTTTTAAATTATTCTAAAGACTCAGATTAAGTTAATTCATTAATCAGCTGGGTCACCAAAATTGGACAGGTCCCGAGTATGTAATTCATCCTCCAAGTCTTTTTTTAATAACTTCGTTGCATCCATTTCTAAATGTGTGTTTTCCCATGAACAAGCTTCACTTGTGTGCCAAATTTTACGTAAATCGTTAATAGCCAATAAAATAATCCTCCAATTTCTCTGTGAATGAATTGTCTGATCCCAGTAGTATATATTCTTTCTAATCAGCAAGAATTATTAGTAATGATTTAAATTATGTTTTAATATTGTTATTAACCGATTAATATTCACCAAAAGTAAGCATAGAAATAGCTTTATCAAATATTATTTCAAAAATATCAATTCTATATTATGTTATTAATATTTTTTTAGTAATATTAAAATAATATAGAAAAATAATAGAATAATGGATTAAAAGTTTTAAAAAAATATTGAATTTTTTTTTCAGATGGCCTAGTGTCACCAATGTCTGGAATGTCCATGGAAAATCAAACCAGTAATTTTGCCACTGACCTTAGGTTACTTTCCCTTGAGAAACAGCTTAATATTGAACTCAAGGTATGTTATTTTTCATCAAATAATTTAGTTACTGAACTGTTTGATACCACATCACAATATCCTTTGCTTTCATTTTCTGCTTTAAAATGATTTGGTTCTTTCTAATTTTTTTGTTATTAAAATTACGATCAACATAATATTCCTTATTATAAAATAAGATATTTTTAAAAATGTATCTGTGATTGATCATTATTCTCTCAAACTCTTTGGAAATTTTCTCTATTTATGAGATTTTATGCTCTATGAAAATAACGTTTTATTAATTAAGTGAATTGGCTATCTAGCAAATAAATATTTTACAATAAAACCTTGCAGGAATGTTATGAAAAAAGTTTGGTAGTTGTACCGAAATTCAAAGTAAAAAAATATAGACCGAAGAACTCAATATATTGCAGTACCAATCTTATTAGATATCTTACAATCCACAAGCATTGTAATCAGAACTTTCTTTCTTATTGCCCCCCCAAATATACAAACCTCCAGTTCTCAGTTAAACACACTGCTGGGTTCCTTGGGTCACTGCTTCCTCCTAAGTACAGAGATAAAGGCCAAGCAGCCATGGGGCTTAAGAACCAATAACTTTCATGGGCAAACATTTCACTCTATACTTCCAAAATTCCCAATTCGTTTCTCCTGTTGCTCATACATATTACGTGATGGATCCGGATTGAAACCATCACCTTCATGTCTTCTTTATACATTAGATCCTCTCCATTCCTTCATTGAATGTTTAGATGAACTTTCCTTTGACCGCAACCCATTAATCCTTACCCTGTCCAATACCCTAATTCTAAAGCTTCCTCCTCCATCATTTTTTAAAACGCTAGTCTGCTAAAACCTAATCTGTTAAATGATGTCTGATAACTAATAACTAGGCCTCCTGGTGTTAGCAAATCTTACCAAATTTCTCAAAAAGAACTTTGCTACCTTCATGATTTCTTTTGTTTCAATCTCCGCCTCAGATAACATTCTCTGAATTGCGAAAAGAAACAGAAAAAAAAATTAAATCATTTCTCATCCCTCTAATTTGTGAATGGCTCATTCATAGGCTGCTTCTTATGAGAACAGACCCCCCCCCCCCCCCCCCCCCGAGTTTGATCCCCATCCATAACCTAACCCCCTTCACACAACTTACGTTGATTAATTCTTTAGTTTTCTAACTTCCTTTAACCCTCTCCTTTCCAATGACAATGAACATCTCGTATAAGACACCCCTCTATGATCATCGTACCCATGAAAAATCTTAAAGACCCATATTATGTCTTCAACAAAATTCTAAATTCATTTTTTAATTCCATCAAATCCAACAATCTCAACCCTCTTCACAGATTAAAATGGCAGGGGTCCAAAGACTTTTTCTAAACATGTTATAATGTTGAAAGTTCGTGACTGTAGCACTCTCACTCTGCCTCCACTAGATTCACCAGTGATATGGCTTAGAGAGCAGCGCTAGGATCTATTTGGGTCGACATTTGACTTATGTCTCCCATAAGTGGGGGGAAATGTTTGGTTTGGGGTTTTCCATACTGTGTGTTAATAGGTATTGTATATTTCTTATTTATTTATTTCATTTATTATTTATTACTTTTTTGTTTTTATATATGTATTATTTATATATAGTTAGAAGAGATTATATGATTATTTTCTTGTACATATTTAATGAATGGATTTATTAACATGCTACTATTTTTTTAAGGTTGTTGTATTTATTATTTTTTTTTTACAATTTTTCCCCTAAAGTACCCAAATTACGTCTAAAATATCCTAAACATGTATCCAACTTTATTCACCCTTTCAAATGTTATGAATTTTTGGCTGTTGGTTGTCATTTCCAGGGAATTAACTTTTAAAGGACAAAATTTTGGGAATTGATTACTACCAAAGGTATCAATCATAGGAAAAAATAGTGAGATAGTCAGAACTGGGTCACTTTACCCATCCATTGCAAATTCAACTGTTATAAGGTTATTCTGATTATTTACTGAGAAATTATTTTTTTTTAATTTATATCATTTTTTATTTATGTTGGTTACAGTAGTTTACAAATTAACACTTTCAGTGTATGTCATTAATTTATGTACTGTTAAATAGTCGTGAAAAATGATTACATGGTCTTTTAATAAATTTATTTGATTTTGATAGGTTAAACATGGAGCTGAAAACATGCTTCAAAGCTTGGAAAACACTGGTCATTCTCGAGACAAAAAACTTATTGGTGAAGCCCAACAGATGCTTGCAGACTCAAAAGCTAAAATTGAATTCTTAAAAATGAGGATATTGAAAGTTAAACAGAACAAAGCCAATGCAAGCAGAAGTGGTAGTGATGCCGCATCAAATGGTGATTCTAATAATAAAGGTTAGTAAAAATTTCTTATTGACAATTGAAAAATTAGAGATTAAATAGAACTTGAAGGTTAGATTATAGATTAAATTTATACATTTCCTTGAAATAATCTATGTAAAAATAAATGGGTAAATTATTTTAATTTATATTTTACTAGTTTGTTTCTAAAGTCGTTTTGTATGAACGCAATCCTTAATTCCAACTCTTCAGAACTAATCCTTCCTTATGACTTAATTTGGCTTTATAGTCATTTATTTTTTTTAAACGCATGTGCAATGTTGGATGAAAAAATTGTGATTCACTGTAGATATGTAAAGAGTTCTTAACCGTTAAACCAAAGGAGTGGTTCTGTTAAATCAAAAGGAGTGGCACTACCAGCTCTAGTTTTCGAGATCCACTAGGTTGTTAAAAAAGTGCATGCTCATAAGTATAGCTTCATTTCAGATTATTTATTTTAAACATTACTGAATGCCGAAGATAATGCACCTGAGGTGGAAGTGAAGAAAAGAATTTAAATGGCTAACTGGTGCTGTTTTAGTCTACGCAAGGAACTTTCCTCTCGCCTTCTATCCCAGTGGACCAAGATTCATTTGTACAAAACATTAATATGCCCAGTTTTGTTGTATGGATCGGAGACATGGACTGCATCCAAACAGATTCAACATGAACTCCTTGTCTTTGTAGAATTTTAGGTGGAATTTTTGTTGATGGAAACTGGAGAAGGAGAATGAATAATGATGTCTACTCAAAATACGGAGGAGTATATTAGATCATTGAAGATTAGGAGGCTACGATGGGCTGACCATGTGGCTAGAATGGAGGATGAGGCCATCCCTAAAAGGCTGTTAGTGGAGCCTCTGTATGGCACGAGAAGGGTAAGACTGAAGCTAAGGTGGTCGGATGGTGTGGCCGCAGATACGAGAAATATCCTGGGAGTGAGGAACTGGATGGCGTACAGTGGGAGGAATGGCCCAAATTTCCTGACATGTACGAAAAATTAAAACTATTTTATTTCAATCTCCGACCACTTTGCACCATCTTCTAACCTCTTAGAATAAGAAAATGTGGGAATGTTTCAGAAATAGGTAGTGAAAATGCTGTGTTTAAAATAAAAAGGTTATGAAAATTGACATAAAAATGCACTAAATCGTATCTAGTGATTATGACTGTTCCTGTAACTTTTTTTATTTTACTGATAATTATATCTCATAATTTCAAATAACAAATTACTTTCTTGTTCGTACTAGTCTATTCAAACCAAAAAAAATTAGTAGCGATGGCTTTATCATCACAAATAATTAGGATCTTATAAAACAATGACATTTGGAGTAACTTTTAGGGCGTTTCGAAAACATTATTGCGTGTTGAAGAAAATATCCAAATTTGTTCAAAAAATGGACTTCATAAACATTTACCTTAGGTATTTAATGAAATAAATACGTTCCGTTATTTTCCAAATATGGTCAGATTAACTCGTGGTTAGGCATAGTTTATATACTTCTAATGTTGTAATTCAACCTAATTAAACCATCAACCTTAATTTTTATTTGTACCTTTTCCAGTTATGAAAAACATAACAAAATTTGTAATTTTTAGTTTAGAATTGTATTTTGTTAATTTCAAAATGTTTAGTCTTAGTTATTTTATTTTCTTAAGTTTTTTTACATTGCAGTAATGGTAATAGATGCCCTGCAATAGGTGCATATATTTCTACGCGTTCTTATGCATATGTTTCTTGACATAATGCATATTTAGATAAATATTTATACAAACTATTTTTATAATAATACATAAAATATTTTTAGAATAATACTAAAATAATTTAACTTTAATTTAAAATAATTGAGCTAAGATGAAATTTAAACAATAATTATCAAATGAATTTATACGCTAATTGATGAATAGAATAAAGATTGGAGAAAAAAAAATTGAATAAAAAAATTTATAAATGAATAAGAAAGAGAAAAAATAGAAGGGGAAAAAAAAAAAATTAGGAGTAGGTAAAATTATATAGATAGTTTATTCGTTCAGCTCCATGTTGTCAACGTGATCCACAAATAGTCTTGGTAATTATATAGTCATTTGTTGTTAACAAATGACAACAATAGCCATAAAAACATATAGGCAGCAACTGACCCACCAGTCTGTATCCAGATACATGTTTTGACAGCTTGAAGCCATAGTCAACTTTTATGACTTATGACTCACATAACGGTAAACTGATTGCTTTCGGTAAATATAATAGGACACATCAAAAATCATAGAAAATAATATCCCTAGAATCAAAACATGAACAAACAAAAAGTGGATTTTTTGGACAAACTATTTGTTAACAGAGCAAAATCCTAAAATAGAGGGGGGAAAACAGACTTCAGATTCGAATTTTACAGCTTTGAAAACATACCCATACAAAAACTGGTGGAGGAGGCCAGGACTCGTCACCGAGTTGTAGTGCCATAAAATAATAATAATAAAACATTATTGAAAACTTTTCTTTGAAGTAAAGCTCATTGTTTTTTTTTTTCTACTTTCTGCCAGTTATTGGATTGGATGCTGGTACCACTCCTTTGGTTTTGAATTAAAGAACTATTCATATCCAATTGTTACATCTCTATAATCATTTAAGATGTGACCTTTTAAAAAATGAACCATTGATCTAACAAAACCATAATCTGATAGTGCAATATTGGCTATACGCAGGATGATTTTTCTTATATAATTGGTCTAACAAGAGCAATGGGTAGGAGCATAGTCATGTTGGTAAATGGCTTGGTTTCTGTTAGGTAAGCGGGGTACTTTGCACACTCTTATCATACTTTGCATTAACTCTATCTAGCTGTTTACAATACATGTTTGAGTCCATTACCCGATTGTCAGGCTTATCAAGAATAAGCTCAAAATGCAATGTCTGCACATTACTCCATGTTTTTCTATAAAAACAACAGATATGGTGGTTCTATACATTGTTATATAAATCATTAATTTATTGATGGAGTTTAAAAAGAATACCGTAAAATGGGGTCAGTGGGGTAAAATTGGTACACAGGTATTTCTGTGGTGATTTCCTTCTGGCAGGTTGTTGTGTCGACTTTTACCAAATGAGAGCGCATGAAAGAGTCGTTTTGTGGGCTCTCATTTGGTAAAAGTCGACACAACAACCTTTCAGAAGGAAATCACCACAGAAACAATTGTGTACCAATTTTACCCCTCCATACTAATGTGACCCCATTTTACGGTATATAATCATTTTATATACCCATATTTTATATATATAGGGTATATACCCATTTTACTTTTTTATATAAGAAGTGATTCCTGGCACACATTCTAATGTAGTTGATTATTTCTTGTTGATTCAGAATTCACCTAAATATATTACTTCTTCAGCATTATTTTTATTATTATATGCTCATTTATATGTTAATAAAACAGAATAGGTATTATAGTCCTTATATCTAGCATTTTAAAAATTGTATTGGCAAAATTATATAAAATCATTAGATCAACCTTCTTAATTTATTTATTTCAGATAAACTGTCAAGAAACTTAGAACCTCCAGGACTGGAAGATAGAGTTGAAGAGTTAAGGCATCGATTGAGGATAGAGGCAGCTGTTGTGGAAGGAGCTAAAAATGTAATTAGGCTGTTACAGAGCTCGAAGGTTGCTGACAAGAAAGCTTTGCAGGAGGTAAGATTAGTATTTAAGTGTATAATAGAGTGCTGAATAAAATATTCGCATTCGATTTCTAATTGAACATTTAATGATAAAAACTGTTATTATAATTTTTTTTTTCTTGTGGGTTTAACTTTAATGAAATCTAATCAATGGGACTGAATGACTAATGTTCTCGGTTACATAGATAGCAGTAGATAGTTACATAGATAGACTACTCTATGGCCCTCGTGAGTAGTCAGTCTTCTGAGAGGTACTTTTACTTTTTTTAACCTTCCTCCAACTGTCTTATATGAAAATTATGATCGTTCATCAAATTTCACAATTAATTGCTGGAAAGAAGACTGCTCCATAACACATTTAGTTAAATAAATCACAGGGTGTTTTCATCTCTTTTTAAATCACATCTATCATCGAAGTTATTCACTGTTATTTCTTTGGTTTTGATTTAAAGTTTAAAGGAACCAGTTCTAAGCCAAGGGGTAGACCAAGACGTATATGGGAGGATTGCGGCAAGACCAACCTGGGGGTTTTGGGGAGTGGATTGGAGGGAGGTGCGTGGTGAATGGTTGTTGGTGTCGGCATTAAACCTTCAGGTTTACTAAGCCTTTATTTATTATTATTGTAAAGTTTAGGTAATTAGGTTGTTTTTTTTTTTTTAACATTAACTCATCTTGTCCATAAAATCACATCAGAAGAAATTGTGACGTTGCATGAAGAGGGTTTTAATCATTTAATAATTCATGGATTTTCGCCTTGGCAACCACTGAGGAGTGAGACGGTAGGTTGTCTTGGTAAAACAGGATTTTCTTTTTCTGCAAATGTGGCAGTTTTTCCGCAATTTCTCCCTTCAGCTTGTCAAATAAGGATGCATCGTATGCTCCTGTAATGGTTTTTCTTTTTTGAAGATAATCAATTAAAATAACTCCATGACTACCCCCCAAAAACAGTCTCCATCACTTTCCCAGCCAAACAGATTTTGCTTTTTTTGGAGCCGGTTTTCCCTCTGCAGTCCACTGTTTGGACAGTATTTTTGTTTAGGGCATATAATGGTGAATCCAAATTTCATCTACAGTAATTTATTGGTGCCAAAATGCGGATTTATTGCACCAACAGAGCGTTGGAAATGTTCATTCAAGCCTACGCGCGGACGGAAAGGTAAGTACTGAAGTGTTTTTTAAAAACATAAAGCAAAAATCAGCAATTTACTAAGCTTAGATAGTTAATCATGAAATTTGGAATTCAATCATGTCAAAAAGATATCGTGTTTATGACCTAATATATGTAAACACAAAAATATTGTGCATGTAATTATAAATAAAAACAAACGTAAATTGCAAGAGTAGTAGTAACCTGTTTGTGTTCCTACCTTTATATTACAATTCAATTAAGAGTTCATATTTTTTAATTATAACACAAAACCAAAAATATGATTAAAAATAAAACAGTAAGTTATGTAATATATTTATTATTCATCATTTTAGAAGTTATCAAATTTATGTTTTGTTAATATCTAATATATATAATAAATAACATACTGTAAAGGTGAATCTCTATCTTCCCACTCTTTCTAGAATTGGTCAGTAGTCTGTCTTTCCTGCTCTAATTGGAGTACATAAGAACAATAATAAAAATCCCCAACAAAAAACAATAATCCAACAACTCAAAAATAGTCACAATAGCCAATACCTATACTCTCATTATTTCAGTATAATCACTATTGAATAATTAATAATATAGAAAAATTAAAATGATAAATTTCTTACTTATAGCAACAAGTATAAGTTATATGCCGAGCTGGCGGCATATAACCAGAGTTTTGTACTTGTAATGTTGCTGAAGGGGTGGGGGGGAAAGCAATAGGGGTGGGGGTCGGGACTTTGTGTTTTTTTTTTAGTGTATACTTAATGTATTAACACCCTACAAAAATTCAGCTTTCCCCTAATTAATTGCGACAAAGGCTAATTTCTTGCTTTCATTGACATATGAGACCACATTACAAGAAAAAAACAAAAAACAGGAAAATTCTATGTAAGAATAAAGTTAACTAGATTAATTTAAAAAATAAACGACCTGAAGGCTGGTGAGGAAATTGTCATATTGTGGTAACTTTCAAGTAAAATGATTCCCTATAACAAATTATCACATACATTTTAATAATTATTAAGTCAAAGAACGAAAATTTTAACTATCGGGAGCAAAGGTCTTCCAGACTAATGGCACTGATTTTGAAGAAATTTCATTTTGGTAATCTTATAAAAAATAAATAATGTGACTGCCCTTTATGAAGGTCTAACTCCATTATATCTAGTTTATCTATTTTTAATAAAAATGTCTCTTATTTGAGTTTAATAAGCTATAAGACTATCATGGAAACAGAGGATCAAAATAAAACTTAAATTCATGACCTGTAAATTAATTTTTTGATCCAAAATTTATATTTGCATGTTTAATTTATTCTGAATATAGAAATATTTCGGTGAAAGAAAGATTTTTTTAAATAAAGAATCATAAAAAAAAAAGAAATTAAAATAAATGGATAGGAGTTGGCTTATGATAGTCTTATAGCTTATTAAACTCAAATAAGAGACATTTTTATTAAAAATAGATAAACTAGATATAATGGAGTTAGACCTTCATAAAGGGCAGTCACATTATTTATTTATTTATTTTTTATAAGATTACCAAAATGAAATTTCTTCAAAATCAGTGCCATTAGTCTGGAAGACCTTTGCTCCCGATAGTTAAAATTTTCGTTCTTTGACTTAATAATTATTAAAATGTATGTGATAATTTGTTATAGGGAATCATTTTACTTGAAAGTTACCACAATATGACAATTTCCTCACCAGCCTTCAGGTCGTTTATTTTTTAAATTAATCTAGTTAACTTTATTCATACATAGAATTTTCCTGTTTTTTGTTTTTTTCTTGTAATGTGGTCTCATATTGATTTGTTGGTATAAGGTAGAAATTTATCATTTTAATTTTTCTATATTATTAATTATTCAATAGTGATTATACTGAAATAATGAGAGTATAGGTATTGGCTATTTGTGACTATTTTTGAGTTGTTGGATTATTGTTTTTTGTTGGGGATTTTTATTATTGTTCTTATGTACTCCAATTAGAGCAGGAAAGACAGACTACTGACCAATTCTAGACAGAGTGGGAAGATAGAGATTCACCTTTACAGTTTGTTATTTATTATATATATTAGATATTATGATATTAACAAAACATAAATTTGATAACTTCTAAAATGATGAATAATAAATATATTACATAACTTACTGTTTTATTTTTAATCATATTTTTGGTTTTGTGTTATAATTAAAAAATATTAACTCTTAATTGAATTGTAATATAAAGGTAGGAACACAAACAGGTTA
The DNA here is from genome assembly GCA_003667255.2 of Euschistus heros. Taxonomy (NCBI): domain Eukaryota; kingdom Metazoa; phylum Arthropoda; class Insecta; order Hemiptera; family Pentatomidae; genus Euschistus; species Euschistus heros. Next base: position 1,046,982 of record RCWM02000341.1, on the reverse strand, counting down.
CTACTACTCTAGCAATTTACGTATGTTTCTATTTATAATTACATGCACAATATTTTTGTGTTTACATATATTAGCTCATAAACACGATATCTTTTTGACATGATTGAATTCCAAATTTCATGATTAACTATCTAAGCTTAGTAAATTGCTGATTTTTGCTTTATGTTTCTTAAAAAACACTTCAGTACTTAGCATTTACAAAAAACAGAAGAAAAAATGTAAGTAAACAAAAACATGTACTATGTAGAATAGAATAGAATAGAAACATAATTTTATTCTGGGACAATGTCCCCTAAGAATAACAGATATGTACAAGTATTAACTAAATTAAGTCTGGTTAGAGACGTAATGAGATAAAAAAACAAAGACAATAATACATTAATGAACAGTATGTACATAGATGATATTTAAATAAACGGAAAAGAAAATAAGATAACATTCTACAAATTAGAGAAGATAAAATTAAATAAGAAAAAAATAAAATAAAATTATATAGAAAAATCTTTGGTACAATGATTAGTTTTGTATATACAATAGAACCTAATGTTATATTCATGGAAAGTGAAATTTGAATTTAAGGAATCTCAATTATTCCTGAACTGAATCCAGCAATGCAACGGTAATTTTTGATTAAGTAGGTAGATAGTTAGCAAGCGTCAACTTGAATGAGGAGGAGGTATTGGAAATAGAAATATTTGAATGTTTTCAGGGATTTAGCTTGTCTGATGTGAGGAGGGATGGAGTTCCAGAGGATTGGTGAGCGGAAAAGGAAGGAGCGTTGGAATGTTGAAGTTCTATGGGATGGGGTATACAAATCAGAGAGACGGGATCTTGTATGTATAGGATTGACTGCAGATCTGAATTGAAGCTTGTTGTAGATATAAAAAGGTTGAAGGGTATTGATAGTTTGGTACAGGAATGTTCCATGGAAATATTGTTTACGGAAAGTGGGATAGAGCCAATTTAGTTGGGAATAGAGGTGGGAAACGTGGGAACGCCTCGGACTACCGAAGACAAACCTGACGAAGCAGTTCATGATTCGCTTCAGTCTGTCCTCCAGAACCCTCGAGAGGCCACCGTAAACCAGACAACCATAGTCAATGCAAGGGAATAATAAGGAAGAGACTAAAAGCTTACGGGTTGGCTGGGGAAGAAGGTCACGGATTCGGTGGAACAATTTGAGAAGACCTATGGAACGGCGGGAAATTTGGGCAATCTGAGATTTCCAAGAGAGGGTTTGATCAAAAACAATCCCAAGATTTTTTACAGAGGAGTAGAAAGAGATAGGATGATTATTTAAGGTTAAAGGAGGGTATTGTGAGTGGGAGGGAATTAAGGAGGGAGCTAGAGCCTATTATAATGGCCTGAGTCTTCTTTTCATTGAGTTGTAATTTGTTTAAGGTAGCCCAGGCACTGATTCTGTCCAGGTCTTCCTGAATTTTAGCGAAAGCAGTGGATAGCTCTGAAGGGGAGAAGGAGAGGTAGACTTGGGAATCATCTGCATAGAGGTGGTAGGAACAGTGATAAATTGAATTAGGAAGATCATTAATGTAGGAATTGAAAAGGAGAGGAGAAATACTGGATCCCTGAGCAATACCTGAGGTAAGAGTGAGAAAAGATGATAGGGGTTGGTTTGGTATTTTAACTGCTTGGGAACGGTGAGAAAGAAAAGATTGAAACCAGCGGATGGAACTGTAGGAAAAGTTTAATGATTTTAATTTGGAGAATAGGATAGAGTGATCAAGGGAATCGAAGGCTTTAGAAAAGTCAAGGAGTACCAGGACGGTTAATTTTTTGTCATCTATTGCGGTAAATATGTCATTAGTGATTTTTAGGAGAGTAGACTGGGTGGAGTAGCCGGGACGAAAAACCAGATTGAAGGGGGTCGAGGAGGTTGGATTCTTCAAGGAATTTGGAAATTTGAGATTGAACTAATCTTTCCAAGGGTTTAGAAAGATTAGACAAGATGGAAATAGGACGATAGTCGTTTGGGGATATGGGGTTTAATGTTTTATTTATTGGATGAATTAATGCTTTTTTCCATGAGGTTGGGAAAAACTGAATTTTGGAGGGAAAAGTTATAAATGAATAGGAGGACTGGTATGATTTCGGGTATACATAGTTTTATTAGTTTAGTGGGAATATCATCTGTGCCCGTAGAATTGGAATGGGAATTCATTATGGAGGAAATAAGTTCAGAGGGGGAGATATCGGAAAAATAAAAATTAGAATCATTGAATGTAGGAGCTGGGGTTAAATAGGGGGAAGGATGAAGAGAAACAGGAGAAAAGGTGGAAACAAAAAATGAATTTAATTCATCGGGAGATACAGGATAGGTAGATGAGGATACAGGGGAATCACAAAGTGAAAGTTTACGGAGGATATGCCATTTCGATTTGGGATCTGGGGCAGAGGAGAGGGCTTCATGGTAATAATTGGCTTTTGCTCGACGAATCGAGGCTTGTGTTGAGTTACGGAGCATCTTGAACCTATGGTAGTCATCCGTCATCCTCGTGCGTCTGAAGCGTCTTCGGGCTGCTTCTCGGTTTCTTTGGAGCTGCTTTATTTCTGAAGTTATCCAAGGAGCAGGGCGACGACGAGCTGAGAAGGATTTGAGGGGTGCGTGGATATCAAGGATATTTAGGAGGTTAGTGGTGAGGATATTTACCATGGAATCAATCGAGGAGGAGGAGTAAATTTCAGCCCAGTTCTGTGCTTCAAGGTCTGGAAGGATCATCTCGCGGGTTAAGGATTCTATATTGCGGAATGAAATAGTTTTTGGAAGGAATGGAGGTGCTAGAGTATTGTATGATATTTGAATAAGATCATGAGAAGAAAGGAAAGGAACAGGTAACTGAGAAGAAGAGAGGAGGTTTTTTGCCGAATCAATGACAAATAGGTCAAGCCAAGTATCGGAGGAGGAAGTATGGTGGGTGGGAGAGAATGGAACGACGAAGAGATGAAGGGAAAAAAAGAGGTTTTCTAGGAACAATTTATCATGTGAATCAGAAAGGAAATTAGAATTCAGGTCCCCAGAAATAATGACATTAGTATAAAAGGGAACGTAGTTATACAGGGAAGTCTCAAAAGATGGATCAAAAGGAACATGGGGTGGGCGGTAAACTACAACATACAGGAGATGGAGAGTTTTATAGGAAATTGGTTTTATTTGTGGTAGATCAGTTGGATGTGAATGTTCAAGAATTCGGAACTTGAGGCTATCATGGACAAATAAACCTACACCACCGCCCGTCCGGACAACCCGGTCATGGCGGATAAGCGTGTAGTTAGGAAGGGAAACCAGGGAAGAGGGTATGAAAGGTTTGAGCCAAGTTTCAGATACTGCGATGATATGGTAGGAATTTCGGGTAAAATACTGTAGGAATTCGTCATAATGAGCAGATAAGGATTGGGCATTTATGTGACATGTAGTTAGGACATTGGTCATTTTGAGGATATGGTGAGAAGGAAGGAATTTGATTGGAAGACGCAAGCTTTCAGATAATTGGTAGGACTCCAAATAAGCGATCTAGTATGAAGGAGAAATAACATTAGGGAACAATTAGATACTAATAAAATATGAAAGAAAATACTAAATGTAAAAACAAGAATGTAAGAGTATAAAAATAAAAATTGAAAATTAAAAATGAATAAGAATAGAAACAAAAAAAGATATTTGCATTTTCTAGAGTCAAAGAAAAATAATAAGAAATAATTGAAAAGTGCTAATACTAAGTGATATATCGAGAACCGTAAAGTAAAGCCTGTTGATATAGACCGAAGAAGGCAGACATGTTGACCGGTTCCAAAAAGTCAGAAGGCGTCGAGGTCTTGAGACTGGTCTATGATGACAACTGGGTGGCCATCATCTTTTCGACAGCGAACCCTCCCGGCAGAAAAACCAGACATATTTAATTTTTCCCGCCAACCTCTTCTGGCGGGCAAGCCAGTATAAATGTCTGTTTGTAGGAGTCATTTCTTCGCTGAGATATATGTGGTGGGCGTCGTTATCCTGCCATCCCATATCTCTCGTCGAAAAGTCTCTCTTCACTTTTCTTTTTTGTAGAAGATCGTCCCTCAGTGTCTGTCTCAGGAATCGTGTAGTGCATGTACTATGGCTATAAAATGATAAACAATGTGTCTCGAACGATCTATAGTAATATTATTAGGATCAGCTTATTTTCAATTGGTTTACTTTTTTTAATTAATACCAATAAGTTGCTAAAACTATTTATCCTTGAACAGGTGATAATTTAACACTCCTTTTCTCTTCTTACTAAAATCTTATTTAAAGTTTATTTTCTTTTGTCCATTCCTTGTTGATCAAAATAATGATAACTTGTTCTGGGACTTTTGATCTTGAGATGAATTTCAGTTTTATCAAATATGAATCAGAACAAGGACAAGGGTGAAGTAAGGCCAGTCTTTCAGTAAAAACTGTGACTATCTTGAAAACTCATATATGAAATGTGAGTTTTGTGTGAACTGTTTTTATATTCAGGAGGAGTTTAAAAATCCACCCCTCGTGTTATGAAAGAAACTCATTGGTAACTAAAAATGTGTGATATGAACTCGTTGTATTAAAATGCATTACAGCAGTTGTTTGATTTAGAACATATTCATTGTTCTGATATTCATTGTTTAGGACACTAATCCAACTCCCTACCATTAATTTTAGCAGTAAAAAAAGATTAGCTAGTAAAATGTTAACACTTTACTAAGCTGTGTACGGCATTATTAATAATTCACTGAATCAATATTACGATTGAAGAGTATTAATTTTTAATCACCCTTGAACTAAAAATTTAATCCCTATCAATTTATTTCTACTAAATTATTCAAATTGTTAATTTATTTACAGCTCTTATTATTATCTCTGAAATAGTACAGACCGAAGTGAAAAAAAAAATCATGAAAGTAATAACAAACATAAATTTTAGTAAACTAAATTATTAATTCTTTTAATATACAAAACAAATGTGATTAGATTTTTGTATTGATTTTAATTTTGAAGACTTATGATAAAAATTAAATTTATTGTTGATAAAAATTTAATTAACAGTTTGCTATTAGCTAAGAGAAATAATTAGTTAATGCCTATCTTATTTTATAGTAAGTTGTATAAATTCATAAAAAAGGAAAATATACATATTAAATATATGTGTGTATATATATTAAATTCATTAATATTATCAGTATAATTTAATGAAAATTTATTTAAAATTTTTTTTTTTTATTCATGATTTTTAATGAACGTATGTTTAAGGTAGTGTTAATTTACTCACTTAGTTTATATCTTTTATCGATCATTTATGTATGAGCCTAGTGTTAAAAAAAATTATTACAGCCCTTAACTATTTACTAAAATTTTCTTATTTTATTAATTATTGCTGGTATATTATATAATTTTTTAAAAGTTAGTCATCCATAATAAATAAATAATTATAATACTTTTTTTACTCCGTTGATTCTTCTATCTCTTCAAGGTACTTAGTTAAACATTTTTTTTCACTGTTTATTATTTTTGAGGTTTGTCACAAGTTTTGCTTAAATATGTTTCAGTTTAGTCCCAATATTTTACAGCTGACACTATAATATGAACTAAATAAACAATTGGTGGTGAATGGCCCAGGTATAAGGGAGGGGTTTTCGGAATGTAGATTCTAAGGAGGTGGGGTTCTGTGCTAGAAATAGATTGTTTCTCTGGCTACCTGCCCAACAGTCAGTCACAAACAGGGAATTTTTCCCGTTCTTTATTGTACCATACCAAATTGGAATTATTTAATTTTCCTTTCAACAGAATCTGTAATATATGGCCATTTATAACTAACTCAATAGCTATTGATTCATAATATGATTAACTTTTTTTATAAACCTTTCTTTTAATAGTTATTTAAAAAAAAAAAAAATAACTTCATTGTTTCTGTTCTAAAAATAAATCAAGTTGAAACAAAACATTTACTTTTTCTGGGTAGTTTATAGAGATGATAATAAATAAAGTATTGTTTATTTCTAAAAAAAAAAAAAAAAATAATGATATATAGGGTTGATTGTGTGGGAGGGAGTATATAGGGAAATTTATATTTGTAAGATGTTGATGTGAACAGCCTGTTGTGGCCCAGTCCAACTGATCAGCTCATCAGCTATTGTGCTGCTTGGTCTATTATTAGGCAGAGAAGAGTGAAAGGGTGTTTTGTTGGTTTGCTAAAGCCATGTGATATGTCTAAAGAGTGGAGCGGGGGTTGGTGCGGGCCTGGTGGTTGCTGCGAGGAGTGGTCAGTGCATGCACATCTCACCCTCAGCCCTCAGCAGGCTGGCAACATCACAGTGACCACAGATTCAGGCTATGGATCAGAAAAGGGTAGCTGCACCCCTGCCAGGGCTACTTGTTCTGTGACCCTTGCTGGTCACCATACCGTCACCTTAACTTGTGCTGAAGTACCTCCTGTTCCTGTGATACCACAACAAAAGGAAAAATGGGTGTTCTGTAATCATCATGATAAACAAAGGTTCGCAACACCACCATCACAGCCTCCTACTGCTTCTAGTCAGCCACCCCCTGCCCCTGTCTATAAAGATGTTGCATCACAGACCTCAACTTCACATTTGCCTGAGGTTCTTTCAGCCCAGCAGCAGCAGGATTCAAGAGGAAAAGTAAGTAACATTATATTTTAATTTTTTTTACTATGAATAATATTTACTAGCTTTTTGAAAATAACTGTAAATAATTAATGGAATATAAATACATTGGGAAAATAAAAGAATTTTTAATAGTTTTATTTTGGAGACTTTTATTATTGTTGTCTATTCATACATTTTTTTTTTTTTTTAACAGGCCAAAGTGGTTAGAAAATCACCTGCAAGATCAAGGAAGATTCCTAAAGAAAATAGAAATGGTAGTAAAAATAAATATACTACAACCAGTAGCTCAGATGGCAAAAAAACTCCTCGTACTGTACATATTGATGTTTATTGCACTGGATCTGAATCAAATGATTCATCGAGTTCTGACGAAGAAACTGCTTCCACACCTCAGACTGTTTTCGAATCAGATAAAGTAAAAGTAATTCATTCAAGAGCTAACAGTGATACATTACCCCATGCACTTCAGAGACAAAAACGTTGTGTTTTAAGTAATCCAAGTGTGCCAAGTTTAGGGAGTGGTAGTATAAGTTCAGGGTATCCTTCAGCTCAAAGTTCAATGATTTCTGCTACTGATGGATTGAGCCTTACCAGTGGCAGTATTTTAAGTTCAGCTGCTGTGACATCTGCCAAAGATACAGACTTCAGTAGTAGAGACAGTTTTGATTATGAAAATTCATTTGATAGACTTCGTATAAAAGAGAAAGAAAGGTTGTGGGCTAACAAGTTTACTCATGGCACTATGACTGAAGAAAGTAGTGAATCTTCATCAGATTCGGAAGGGATGGCTTGGAGTTTTGACAGAGTCCTTCTTAAAAGGGAAGATACTGTTAAACGCACATCAGAAGATCCTAATAAACCTTTGACATCAAAAATTGAACTCAGTAAGTCAGGTAGTCTTAGTGATTCTGAAACATCACTAAAGTACAAAAGAGAAGCATTGACAAAGAAACCGTGTCCTGTTTTCCAGCATTTTTCTAAGGCTAGCAAATTTGGACCTATTGTAAGCACTCTCAAAAAGCCTGGTCACCATGTAGGTCCCTCAAAAAATCCTAATTGCTCTTGTGACACATGTCGTTATTTCTTTGAACATGTTTGTTATAGGAATAGAACTAGGTCATTAGGGGACAAACCACTAGAGCTATAATCTTGTTAATTGTTTGTAATTTTTTTATAGTCATTGATTTTTTTATATTTTTTAAAACCACTAGTGATTTCAATTATTTTGTTATTTAATAAAATGTTATTAAAATATATATTTATATAAAGTAAACAGCTAACTTATTGACATTATATGCTATTTATTTTCCATTTTTACGTCATTTGTAACAATTGTTTTCATTGCGAATAAGTATATTTTTGTTGAATGTGAATAATTTTGCTGTAAAGTAGTTGTAAATTTATATATTCATTATGATGAAAAAAAGGATTCGTGATGGATAATACTTGACTAAGTGACTAATTTTCCTAAGTAAGTAATGTAGTTTTGCTTAAATATTAATTTATTTATTTGAATAAATAAAAGTTTATTTTTTGTATATAAAGAATATTTAAATAGAATTCTTAGGTCATAAGACTGCTTCTCATTATGCTGTTCCTACTGGTGCTACTAAATAAAGACAATTCCTTGTTAGAAATTAATTCTTTTAAATTTTATAATGGTTCATTCCTTCTAAAAATAAAATATTAAAAATAAATAATTCCCAATTGTTTAATTTTACTTGGTGGTTAAGTAATAATGTAAATATTTCTTTGAATTTCATAGCAATATTGATGGTAGATAATTGATATTATTTGCAGAGCAAATTCAACAATACTTTGCAGTTATTTTAAGTATAGCATTAGTTTTCAAGCTGTGATTTCTTATAGCGTATCTCAGTTTTGGACTGTGGCCAAAATATTTTTATAAAAGCCTTGTATTCCCTTGCTTATTGGTCGGAAAAGATTTCAAAATATTATCCATCTTATTTATGGTATTTAAAATAACTAAGAATTAAAAAAAAAAAATATTTATAAATTTTTATCCTTTGTCACTTTTTTTTATATCGCATGAATTACGGGTTGATTCCTAAATTAATGTTTTCTAAAGGGAATCTGTTACAAACCTGATTATTCTTGCCAAAAATGAAAAGAAAAATTATCAAAATAATTCATTAAAATTGAATGCTATATTTAAGATTGATATTCTCTCAATTGTTTTATAATTTATTTTAGAAAAATATATTCCCAAAATATTAATAATGTTTAATTCGAGTCTTGAAAGTTATGTTTTGTTTTTGATCCCAATAAAATATCTTGATGTTACATTGAATAATTAGAATATTATGCTACAGTTATCCATTATCATTTTTTTTATCTGGGAGTTTATGTATAAGTTGACCATCTGACTTCATGAATGAATTACTATTCTGTTTTATATCTACAGAAGCCTTGGGTGCTAACGAGATGTTTTTATAATAATAAACAAGTTTCAGTTATATTTTAAAGTTTATGAAAACAAGTGTTTTAGAACTACATATTTTTCATGTGCTTTATTTAACTTATCAAATACAGCTTTAAAAGATATATGTGGCTATTTCTTAATTCAAAGCCTTTTATACTTGGTTAAAAGTTTGTTTTCTCTCTGTTATGATTAATAAATAAAAAGTTTATTATTTTACCTGTCCTTCCGGTTTATTTTTGGTTGGTTTTATATTTTATTTTTTGGTTTTTTATTTCTGTACTTTTAAATGTATGAAAATAAGTTTAGATATTAATGCCTTAGTACACAAATGTATTTAGAGCAAATCTTTTGCAAAATGTTTTAAATGGTTCATTAGGGTATTCAGATTTTCAGATATTCACCAAAATCTTGTTTGAAGTGCTAATGAAAACTAATATTCGAATAACTCATGTTCACTTAGCAGAATCAAATTTTAATACCAGTTTTGGAACTTCCAAAGTTTTAAAGTTGAATACTGTAAAATTTTATTTTCTACACTTAACATATTTATGTGCAAAGGCATCGATATGTAATCACTGATCTTATTAGGAACGGTGAGAACTAAGTGGTACAGCTTACCAATAATCTTTTAAATAATTTCAAGTTGTAGAAATAAGTTTTTTGTAGTGATTGTCATTGTTCAATATCTCTTCTTTCTTATTAAAATTGGTCATTGATAATAGAACCAATATGCTGAAAATTTCCAAAACCTTCAAACTAGGTTCTTATTATGTAGTAATTCTACTTCTAAGCTGACTGTTTCTTCTTCATTCAAAATCTTGGTCTTGTTACCTTCAATATTTTGCATTTAGAAGCCGAAGACCCTATTATTGGTTCACAGTTTATAGGCTGGGTATGAGCCACTATACCATTGTGTCTTCCACTTAGGTGGCTAGGTGAAAAGCTATCAAAGTCTCAGCGCTCAGATGGCTTTTCACACTATTCTAAAGATTTTTATAAGAGTTTTGAAATTCCAAAACCAGCTAAGTCCAATTTACATTTTTTTTTTTCATTGAATAGATTTTTTACTAGACAATCTTTAGTTGAAAAATCTTCTCAAAAAGGTAGTTAAAACACTTTGAATAAGCCCATATAAAAAATAATTCCCCTTCCTAATATATTTTGACCTTTACCTTTATCAACCAGCTGTGAAAAATTTAAAAAAATGGACTTAGTTTTGGAATTCTACGCTTCATATGTAAAAGATTTCAACTTTTTTCCTAATATTTCAAGAAATTATACTATAATATAAGATCAATTTAGGTAGATAAATTTCTGTTCTCTGCACTTAACATTTTATCTGTAAAATACAGGCAGAACCACGAAAGGTTAGTGCTTAGAAGGAAAGTTAGAAATGTGCACTTTTATTTTTAATAAATTTAATGTAATAATTTAGGATTTATGATTCACAACCTACTGCTTCTACAACCTAAATTATATCTGAAAGTGGAATGAAATTGTTACAACTGAAGGCTACTCTTATTTATCAGGGAAAATAAACTTTATTGCCATAAGCTCTATAACTAAACTCTTGGATAAACTTTAACCCCAATGCACATAAAACTTATTCAACATTTGTATTCTTCTATACTTGTTAGACTTTTCATTAATATGTGCTTTATCAGTGAATTTAGCAAGGAGAATCTAGAACTTGTTTTACAAACCAAGCTATAGGAATTTTTTCCTATAAAAAATAAAATAAAAATCAACTGGGTTTCCTCGGAAACCTCTTGTATTGAAATTTTATTTTGAAAAATATATCATATCACTCACCCTTGTTGCCTGCATCATTTGTAAATTTGTATTAAATGTGTCAGCTGTTCAGAACAGATGCAGCATACTTTCTATAAGCAGGAAAAAGTATTGGGAACTGACACGGTAAGCGCAAAGATGGTAACTGACATTTTTTTTTTTTGCTACATTTTTTAGTTAAATCTAAATTTTTTTCATGAAATTACTAAATATCTAAATGCAACTATCGAAATACAGGTTACTAAAGAACGTTTCGTTAAGTTAAGACTTCAATACTCCAATGTTAAATCTCAATGAAGAATGAGACATCATAATTTCAGTTTAACCAAAAATGCCTGTTGCTTCTATTGCCCTTGGCACAATAGAAAAGAATTTGCTCTCAGTTAATCAAAAAGTAATTTTAAAAAAATTAAACTGACTTTAAATTGGTAGATAGGTATACAAAATTAGAAACAGCCAGTGAACTCAAAAGGAAAAAAATATTTTTTAGGAATTACAGAAAAGGAAAACAAAATTCAAAAGCAGATTTGTCTAAGACATAACAAATTTGGTACAAATGCTGACAATTTTTTTGAGGTAAGTGCCAGCCTCCACAGTGGGAGACTTAACCAGCTCCTGCTCCTGGCCGGCACCGACCTCAAAAAAATTGTTGGCGTGTGTACCGAATGAAGTATGTCTTAGACAAATCTGCTTTTGACTTTTGTTTTCCTTTTGAGTTCACTGGCTGTTTCTAATTTTGTATACCTATCTTCCAATTTGAAGTTGGTTTAATTTTTTTTAAATTACTTTCATTTACTAGTTTTTAGGGTACTAAGCTAAGATAGAAGTAAATAGGTAATTATTACAGATTATTATTATTATAGGTAGATAGGTAATATCTGAGTGATTACGTTTGATTATTAGTAATTTAAAAATCTAAATTACTTCATAACAATGGGGAGATCCTTATCGAGAGGTTCTGCTAAATAAAGGATGAATCGTTAGACAGAGGGTAGCATCTAAAGGACAAAGAGACTATGATCAATGAGAGAGACAACACAAAACAGAAACTCATTTTGCTCGTGCTGCAGAAACTCATATATAAACATAGTTGGCATATATAAACATATGTGGATCAATTTTCATAAACAATTAAATTGAAAAAAACATTTATTAAGTTGGAAGGCCTTTGGTGTAATGGCATAGCTAGAAATGTATCCAAATTTCAGAACCAATGCTTGATCTCTTACAATATAGTATTGAATCTAACAAGATAATAGATGGCCTGATTAAAATGGTAGTAGTGAGCAAGGTTAGGGAGGGGGGAAGACAGAACAAATACTGCTTTTAAAAGGGTCACCTGTGGTGTAGTGGTTAGCATAGCATCCTACTAAACCCAAGATCGCGGGTTCGCAGCCTGGCAGATGACCCTAGGATTTTTTTAAGGGAATAAAAAATCCTTAGCTATGCCGTCCTTCGGAAGGGACGTAAAATGGGGGTCCCGAGCCTGTGCAATGTCAGGTACTCGTTAAAGATCCCTATCCTAATTATACCTGGATAGGCAAAATTTAGGACTCCCACCCCCACCGCCTAGCATCGTCCGATTAGCCATAGCAGCATAAAGTGGTGTTAAACGAAATAAACAAGCAAATAAAAAAATTGAAAATTGGGGAAGAAGTTAGTGAGAGGTGCTGAGGGCTAAATGTCTTTCTATGGTTAAAGTCAATCACTTATAACTTATCAGTGAAAATCTCTGCTTTTATTATTTTAAAGGAATATTACGACTAGCTCAAAACCTTGAAATGTTAGTTGATTTGTTCTGTTTTGTTTATTTGATATTTCTGATTTAGTTGATTATTTCTGTTTTGTTCTGTATTGTTTTTTGTTTTGTTTTTAGAAACATATATTTGTCCTTGGCTGCCAGTGAAGTGGATAAGTCAAAATTGTGCACTTTTCAGTTGATAATTTTCCTTAATCCTGTAATTACTCTAAAAATGCTATTGGTGCCAAAATTGATACTTTGAGACCTTATTAAGAAGTAAAACTTTTAAAAAATTCCACAAGATTTACATTTAAATTCCTGCTTTAAAGGTTAATAGTTAACTTGTTTTCAAGTTAATTTGACTTATCCACTTCTTCCCAACAACTGCTGCTATAATATCTTCTACAGAGAGTTTATTTTACATCATTTCTGGTGTTCCAGGCTCAAGTTAGTCTTTGCGAATCATCACAAAAGCTCGATTTGTTGAGAAAGTCTCTTGAAATGAGGCGCTCTGAACTGCCTCCTGATTCGACAACAGCTGCACAATTGAAGCATGAATTGGACTCTGTGCAATCATCAAGCCCTGTTCCTGTCACGTATACCAGTCTTCAACCATTCAGAGGTGATGGCACTATGGGTATGAGAGGTGGGATAATAAATAGTAGGCCTTCTCCGTTTAACAGGACGGCGGCAGTTACTGGAAAACTTGAAGTGAGGTAATAATATTAATATTTCTGTAATAAATATTAATTATATTTATAAAGTATCTCAAAATATTATAATAAAAATATTAATATTCATAAGGTATAGTTGACTGTGAAGTATAGGAGATGTAGATAGTAAGGGTAGGCAGTCATAGATACTCAGTAGATCAAAATAAAATTGTTATTTTATTTTAATTGTTAAAGCCAACGTTTCGACTTGCATTGCAAGTCTTCATCAGGGCTAGAAGAAAAGAAAACAAGCAAAAAGGTATGACTACATTGTAAAAAATATATGAAAAAACACACCACCAAACATAAGTATGAGTGAGAAAAAATAAAAATAAAATAATAAATAAATAAATGTATAAGAGTAAGGATAGTAACATAAAGGCAATATCTAAAGGTCATAAGGACAATACATAAAGAATATTGAATTAAGGTTAAAATGAGTGATAGTTACTTAAAAGCTAATGAGTAATTTCAACAAAATAATTGGTAAACATAAAAAATGTAGATACTAAGTTGTTGAGTTAATGAGTTAATACTTGAAGGTCATGAAGACAATGCATACAGACTATTGAAGACAATATACAGACTATACAGACAATGAATACAGACTATCTTCTTTTTATTTATTTTTAATTTCTTCTCAGTTCAAGTTAATTCAATAGTCTGTATGCATTGTCTTCATGACCTACCCTAACTATCTACATCTCCTAAAAATATTAATTTTTACATATTGATGATATACAACACAGATCATATTGATTGATAAATATTTATCAATATCATAAAATGGTTACACTTTTGAAATTCTGGAAGCGTCAAAGCAAAGCAGTTATATGTTCCTATTTCATTTTGAGGATACTTTAGCCGATTACACTGCTATCGTATCTAAATAAAAAGATATCCCACAATTTCTTCCTTCACTATCCTAGATCATCTGACAGAAACGGTTTAAAAAGTGGAAAATCACAAACTTGGATAAATTATACTATATAACATTCAACCTAAAGAGGAGTGAGCGTCCAACATTTTTTGCTGTACAAAAAGACAGCACCAACTAAAAATTTTAAATACCTGGGATTATACATAGACTGTAGACTAAATTAGAACATAGAGCTATTAGACTATGGTTAAATTTCCTGTTACCCAGTAAGCGAAACTAAAAGAACGCTATATATTATTGATATATTTATTCAACAATCATGGACAAACTTACAAAAAAAAAATTGTGAAATATTACTAAAGCCTATTTGGACATAAGGATCTTAAATACTTCAAAACCCACCTACACATATTTGTAAAATACTGAAGTTCAGTTTTAAAAAACTTAAATCGATACTACACATACCATTTGCACATTACATAATAATAAAATGCAACAATTTTCACATTTCTATACCTCTTAATACACATGTAGAGACAATTTCTTCATCCCTGTTACCCAGTAAACCTTAGCATCGGCTTAAGCCTGCATGGTTCAGAGATTTCTTGTTAGATTAACTTTTATTCTTCTTTTAGTTTTTTACCTTATTTTATTTATAGTTTTTTTTTTTTTTTTTTTTTTTTTTTAAATCAATATTAGTTCTTAAGCATGAGAAGCCAAATTAAAAAAAAAATATATATAAACATTAAATTTACTAGATTCAGAGCAGAAAATCCGCAGTTATAAATTTATTTTAAGAAATTATTTAAAACCCATTAATTTTGCTTTAGATTAATGGGATGTCAAGACCTTCTTGAAGAAGTTCCGGGCAGATCCAGAAGGGAGAAAGAATCAATTTCAAGTCCAGGTGACCTAAGATCTTTTGTGAAAGGTGTGACCGGGAGAAGCTCTAGCAAATCCTATAGTGTAAAGGATGAGATCAGCAGTAATTATCTATTTATTTTTAAAAATTAATATTTTAAGCAACTAATACATTTAAAAGGAAAATTATTTTTACTGGTAAATGAAATAGGTTTATCATTTTTATCTCCTCTCAGTGCTTTCTTTTGACTATTCTTGAATAGTCTATTAAATATATATATATATATATATATATATATATATATATATATATATATATATATATATATATATATATAACCATTTATGTTGAAGGAGATGTAATTATAATATAATTTCTTTAACAAACTCCTATATATTTATATATGAAACTACTTGTTTCGGAGTCTTGGCTCCATCTTCAGGCTTCTTGAATTCAGTGATTGCCTTTACATTTTCAATTCTACTTGCCTCACAGCCATATTAATAATTGCTCAGTAGTATTGCTGTGAGGCAATTAGAAGGCAATCACTGATTGTAAGAAGCCTGAAGATGGAGCCAAGACTCCGAAACACGTAGTTTCATATATAAATATATAAGAGTTTGTCAAAGAAATTATATTATATTTATAATCTTATTTTCCTTTGCTTCTTTCCTCCCAGATATTGTATTTGTCTGGTTAGAATATTTTTTTTTATTTTTATTTTTTTTTTCATCTTATAATTTTTATTTCTCAGTAAAACTGTCAAAGAAATAATATGTAGATTATTTCATGAAAAATAATGAATTTTGAATTTTATTTCAATTAACAATTTTTTAACTATGTTATAGATGAAATAATGGCTGTTATTAAGCTTGATAATCAAACTGTAGCTCAGACAAGCTGGCGACCCTGTTCTCAACAAGCATGGGACCAAAGGTAATTTATAAAATAGTCATGTGAAAGTATTTATTAATAATGTTTATTAATTGGTTTTCTCCTTCAGGTTTTCAATAGAACTAGAAAAATCAAGGGAATTGGAAATAGGTGTGTATTGGAGGGATTGGCGATCATTGTGTGCTGTTAAATTCCTTCGTTTAGAAGAATTTATAGATGATATAAGGCATGGTATGGCGTTACAGTTAGAGCCTCAAGGACTTCTTTTTGCAGAGGTAATTTAGATCATATTATCCCTTTGTTTTAATTGGTGAATCTATTATTTTTGAAATCTGGTGCCTTATTATTTAGTTTAAAGTTTACCAGTTTTGTAACCAGAATAAATATAAATATTGAAGATCATTAGTTACAGGAATTATTTAAATTATCAGCTCTGTTATCGTTGTTGGGACATGTGTTCTAAAGATTTGTTTAGGAGTCTCTATTATTTTTTGGTTTTAAATTTAGAAGAGTGTAAAGTATTGAGGTATCCTATTTGTAAAAAGATTCTGTTTTGTATACATATTCTCTCAATTGATTCTCAATAAAGCAGGTTTGAATATGATCTTTAACTTATTTTTACAGATAAAATTTTTGAACCCAATGATATCAAGAAGACCTAAACTTCAGAGGCAAAAGAAGATTTTTAAACAACAAGTAAAAAATTTTCCTAGAGCTAACCAAATGAACATAAATGTCGCTACATGGGGTCGTCTTTTAAAACGCTCATCTCCTTCTATACAAAATGCAAGAGCCCAGTCTGAAAGCCCACCAACAGGTAGTTATAATTGATAACTTTTAAACCACTGAATGTGGCTGGTTTATTGGAATGAACAGAATTCTAAATTTTCAGGATGGTAGTTTAGAATCTCTAAATGTTATTTATCAACTTACAAGACATTTCATTAAATTTTTTTTTTTTTTTTTTACCACCGTGTACTACTTTTTAATGAATTTATTGTGTTAGTATCAACTATTGCTAAAACATTTTGAGAGTTTTACCAGAAAATTAATGTTATCAGGTTTTTCTAAACTCCTGCCACATTGCATTCATTTATTTATTTTATGTTTATGAAATAGAAAAGGTTCCTTGATAAAAAAAATCAATAAATGAAATATGAATTCACATGCTTACAAAAGGGACTACAATATGCTGGGATAACTTCAAATATGTTTGCCGCTTCATAAAGTTTGAACCAAATTCTCCAAATGGTAATTTGAAACAAAATTCAATTGTAGTTGAAATCTTTCTTACTGGGTCTTGAATTGTCAGTAAAATGATTTGTCTTTTCACCATTCACTTTTGATCACCTATTATTATATTTCTTATTTGTAGAATTGATTGCCTGTAGTGTGTACTGCTTGATCATAGTGTGAAATTTGGTTTGTATGTATTTTTAGTATTATTATTTGTTGTTATTATTCTAATCTGTTTGGTTTTAATTTTTAAGGTAACAGTATGGAAGTTGAAGAGAAGCCAGAAACACCCGGTGAAAGTCCAGATCCTGGAGCTTGCGGCTTGGGCGGTGCTAGGCCGTTGGGTATTGCTGTCCTCCCACCTCTACCGCCTGATGTAAATCCCTTACCTTCAGCTATTGCCAAAAAGAGATCACCTCAACAGCCTCCTCCTCCACCTCCTCCAAGGCTGGATATAGAGGTAGCTTTTTTAAAATTTAACAGCGCAGTTATATTTTGCATGTTTTTCAAGTTGTTCAATGTTCAGGCTTTTATTTTAGAGCTAGCCATTTGGTGATACCTGGAAATAAAAAAAAGACTGTATAAAGTCATTTCTAACTAATTAATGAGATTATTTAATATTTTATATTTTCAAAAATATTGTTTTTGTTCTTTTATCAAAGGTCTAAATTTATATTATTAAGTGCTCATTTTATTTTAAGCATGTTAAACTTATGTACATAGAAAACCCCTTCTCTATGGTTTCTGGTTTGGTGTATTTATAGATTTGAAATATCAGGGCACATGTTAAATTTGTTGCACAGTTTTTTTTTTGCACAGGGTTGTTTTTGCTATCTCATGCTTTTATTCCAGTGAATACTGTTGTTTCAATATTTAAAATAGTATTCTCTCCAACATTTTTCTTTGTCTTTAGCTTTTAGACTCCTTTTTCTTGCTTCTGTGTACATATACATTCAATTTAATTATGTGATAATTTATTATTATTAGTTTGTTGTAACCTTTTACTTTTAATTGTATATAAATATCAACTTCACTAGATTAAAAAATTAAAATATAGGTTTTAATTTTGATGATTCCTCCTTTTAATAGGTAATTAATTAATGGTGTATGTTGGTTGTCCGTGTGTGAATAGTGAAGATGGTTTAGGAAGCAGTCAATAGAATCACTTGAGTATAGTATATTTTTATTGTGTCAACATTTTGGCTTATTTATGAGCCTTAATCATCAGGGCATTTGAATGATGGCTCTAAAATTATTTATTTTAATACCCTGATGAAGGCTTACAAACCAAGCCGAAACTTCGAAACTATAAAAGTATAATATATTCAAGAATTTCTGTTGACCGCACCCAGAATTATCTTCTCCGTAATTAATCAATGTTAACACATTAGCTGTTATAGAAATTAATCTATTATAAATATTTCAGAATTTTAACTATTAATTTTCCATTATGATGTAGTTTTACGGCATTCCTTTTTTCATTATCATGATTTCGTTCTTATTGTTGAAGTTAAAAGCGAATATATTAAGATTGAACTGTTGTAATGATTTATTTGTTGTTTTTTGGGTCTTTATGTTTTTATTTACTCCCAATAAGGTTGGAAGGACTAGTTATCTACAGGTTACCATCCTAGTCTAATCAGAGTGGGAAGGCTGGATTCAAACCAGCACAATAGAGGTTATGAGAATTCATAAATGCCTGACTTTTACGAGCTCTCCCACCACGATATCATTTTGGATAATTTAATTTACATTAAAATAATATTTAGATCAAAGTTGTTGTGACAAAAGCTTGAGAGAAGTGTTGTTATTGTGTCGGCTTTGGATAAATCCATAAAACATTTAATGGTAGATCTTCCATCTTTCCAACTAGGATAAAGAATTAAGAATTAACTCCTACTGAAATTTTGTTTTTAGTTTTTGTGTTTATCCATTTTTCCTTGATTTAATTCAGTAATTTTTAACTTTTCATATTGTTTCTTCTCAGAGTTAATTATCCTTAGTTGGTTACTTACATCAGTAAGACTTGACCTACTAATGTTTGCTTGTTACCATTTGTTTAATTCATGTACTTACATGTGGGTATACATACATTTAAAAGATTATGTCTCCCCCACATCCAATTCCGATTTCACTTTGCTCCCATAATCTAGATGGGATTTGAGCTATTAGACAGGAATGCCAATAGAAAAAAAAAATTATTCCTTTCCTTATTTATAAGAATTATGAAATCACAAAGTATTGAATGAAAAGAAAAAGCACCATAAGCCTTAGAAACATTGAAATTGCTTTATACTACAGTAATTTTAAAATCTTACAAAGGAGCTGTTTATGCAGCTCAACTAATGCGAAAGTCTTCATTTTTAAATCAAATTTCTAGAACTCAGCTAGATGACTACACTATAAATTCAAATTAAATCATAATAAATAATATGTGGGTATTTTTGTCATTATTAGTTCTCTTTTTCAGTTCCGTTTTTTTTCGCCTTGCAGTTAGGCAAGGATTCTTTATGATTTAGAACTATTTCTATAAAAATCTTGTCCAATAGTTTGTCATTCAACCAATCATATGAGGTTACTTTGGCTCTTTACAAATTGAGAAATACCTATGTTAGTTATTTTGGGGTCCAGCCGCTGACCTCAACCCTATTGCTAGTTAACAAAATCCATATTTTTCATTTTACCAGGTATGCAAGTTTAAAATGTCGTTTTAATTCCAATAGAATGCGCTCTTAGCCTATTGAAGGATTTGCTTATCTCTAAACGCTATTTTGTTT
Source organism: Euschistus heros (assembly GCA_003667255.2). Taxonomy (NCBI): domain Eukaryota; kingdom Metazoa; phylum Arthropoda; class Insecta; order Hemiptera; family Pentatomidae; genus Euschistus; species Euschistus heros. The sequence goes on along the minus strand of RCWM02000341.1, from coordinate 1,027,003 downwards.
GTTAGTCATTTGTTTACAAAAGTCAGTTGTTTTTAAGTCGTTTACGTGGACGTATCATACCTTTCTTTGGTGTTAAAAATTTCTAATTTTAAGCCAAATAAAGAGCATTTGCAGCATGTCATGATTTTCTTATTTAATCAAAAGAAAAAGGCATCTGAATGTCATCGAATTCTTGTTGAGACTTATGGCGATGTTGCTCCAACCGTCAGGACATGTGAACGTTGGTTTCAAAGTTTCAAACGTGGTGATTTTGATGTTACTGATCAAAAACGAGAAAATCGACCAAAAAAGTTTGAGGACTTCGAATTGCAATCTTTATTAGACGAAGACAATACCCAAACCCAACAAATGATGGCAGAACAGTTGAATGTCACTAGGCAAGCCATTTCCGATCGCCTGAGAGCTATGGGAAAGATTCAAAAGGTTGGAAAATGGGTTCCACATGAATTGGACGAACGACAGATGGAAAAAACGAAAAACTGTGTGCGAAATGCTGCTTTTACGCCACGAAAGAAAGGGTTTTTTGCATCGAGTTGTAACTGGCGATGAAAAATGGATTTATTTTCAGAATCCCAAACGAAAAAAATCATGGGTAACGCCAGGACAACCATCCACATCGAGTGCAAGACCGGATCGTTTTGGGAAGAAGACAATGCTGTGTGTGTGGTGGGATCAGAAGGGAGTAGTCTACTACGAGCTTCTCAAACCCGGTGAAACAGTCAATACCGAGCGCTACCGACAACAAATGATCAATTTGAGTCACGCATTGATCGAAAAACGCCCAGAATGGGCTCACAGGCACGCCAAAGTCATTCTTCAGCATGATAACGCTCCTGCACATTCAGCCAGATTGACTAAGGAAACGATTTCTTCGCTTGGTTGGGAACTCCTACCCCACCCGCCGTATTCACCTGACCTGGCGCCTTCTGATTATCACCTCTTCTCATCGATGGGACACTCATTGGCGGAGCAACACTTCAACAATTTCGAAAACGTACGAAAATGGCTCGATGAATGGATTTCAAATATAGATGAAGCATTCTTTTGGAATGGTATCCATATATTGCCCGAGAGATGGACAAAATGTGTAGAAAGCGAGGGTCAGTACTTTGAATAAAATATATTATACTTTTTTTTAAATTACTGTGTATATATTTTAAGAAATAAACGACATTTTAAACTTGCATACCTGGTATGATCAAAATATGCATGCTTCAATTACTTGGAATGTGTCATTCGTTATATATATATCTTATTTTATTTTTTTAATTATTGAATTTATAAATAAAAAACATGCTTCATACCATGAATTCTATGTTTATCAAATACACAAAGAATTTTATAGATTGAAAATCAGACATTTTGTTCTGTAGAAAATTAGCAAATAAATTCTACTTCTTCAGTCACTTCCCTGAAAGGGGGTACATTTAGCCTAAAGAGAAAAATAGATTTTTAGGATTATTTAAAAAAAAATTATTTAATTTCAATTTAATCCTCATACTAGGTTTATAATTATCGAAACAATTTTTCCTTTTAAAGTTTATATTCTTCATTAAAGGCGAGAAAATTATGCTTTTGATTTCTGAATAAGTTAATAATAATGAAGGAATCGACACTGTATATGTTAGATTTGTTGTAACTTAAGGAAATTATCTTGGGGCCAGTTTTGAAACCATTAGAGAAAGGGTAAAGTAAAAAGGAGAGGCAGGTCTCTTTAGTAGGTCATTACAATGGTTTGCAGCTTGCATCAGCATTGAGGGAGTTTGATTTCCTGCAAGAAGAAGAACGACCTGTCCCAGCGCCTCGGACCATCATCACTAGCACCAACACTTCCACTCCATCACCCCTAATAGAGTTCCCACCAGAGCAGGTAGTTTTCACTCTTTTAGTCAGTTGCTTTTGAATTTTGCATGTTTCATTTTGTTTTTTTAATTGTAAACAACATCATATGTCATTTTCACGTATTCTTCTGTAACATTTTCTTCTTTTTCTGTTGGTTTGGAGTTCAACTAAGCTTTCTATCTTGCATGGCTTGGTATTATTTTTCTATCTGATTTGGTTTTCTTCTAACTTTTTTTATTTTAAATAATTTACTTTTCCAGCTGAATTCAACTATGAATAAATAAACCTTTTGCATTATTTTGTTTTATCTTTTTATAAAACTATTTCATATTAGGATTTTTCAAAGTTATCTATATTATGTCGCATATGTATTCACAAAAAACATGTCTGTTTAACAATGAATTTAATTTATTATGTTTACTTTATTCTATATAATTTATTTTATTAATATTGTATGTTAATACTTCTGTTAAATTTTCAGTTGCTACTGGTTGAGGCTTATTCCATTTTTAATTCTCCTTTCTTTTTTTTTTGTTGGCCATAACGTAACATAACATAATTAATGTTTCACTATCATATAATGGATTTTGTGTTTAAGTATGCACTTTTTCTGAATTTTAAATTAATTTTTTACTTCTCTCATCATTCATCATAATTTTTAATTTATTTATGATAATATTCATACATTTTTTTGAAACTTATGGAAGATATATAAAGCATCTTATATTTATAAGAATAAGCATCTTATATCTAAGAAGCCTATTTCTTTTTTGTATTACTCAGCAACTATTTTTTTATGAAAAATATTTAATAAATATATAGTCATACCCTGAAATGTGTGCATTGTAAACTTGATTTTACTTCCGGTTTGGCTATTTATAACCCAGTCAAAAAAGGAGTTTTATACTGCAAACCTCGGAATGAAAGCAATGAAGCTGAATTTTTGCATATTCTTTCGTTTTGGCCTTCTAAATAAGGGGTAAAAAGTCACCCATCTCAGCATGTTAGCATAATTAGATATTCAAGGTCAAAGGTTAAAGGTCAAAACCGTTGAGAGTTAGACAAATATGTATAGAAACAATTTTATAGGAAATTTAATTAGCTTTAATTTTGATTTGTAGCATATTTTTCTAGAGCCAATGTCTAAAGGAAAAAGAAAGAAAGATAACAAAACCCACCATAGATCTATAAGTTTGGACAGATTTCTGGTAACTCATGGAGGAGATAAAAGAGGAGTGTATAAAAAAGAAATTGTAGGTACTGATTCATAGCAGAAAGAAGATTCAAATTTCCAAGATGATAACAAAGGCATTCTCAAGGTTTGTTCATTAAATGTTAGGACATTGTTAAGTGAAGAAAGATTGGAGGAGCTCAATCATGCTCTTGAGGACATTAAATGGGATGTTATTGGTTTAGCTGAGGTAAGGAGAAAATATTGTTTAATTTTAGAACAGAGATCAGGAAATGTTTTCATGCACACAGCATCTCAAAATGGAATTTATGGTATTGGATTTTATATATCAGAAAAGATAAAAAATAGAATATTGGAATTTAAAGAAATTAGTTATCGAATAGCTATGTTAAGGTTACAAATAAATTCTAGAAAATGTCTAACTATTGTACAATCACATGCCCCTACAATCGAAGATTCGACAGAAGCAAAAGAAAAATTCTACCAAGAATTAGAGCTTGTAGTTTCCAGTTTTAAAAGAAAAAATAATTGGATAATTGTGATGGGATACTTCAATGGCAGGATCGGGGTTAAATTAGAGGGCGAACACCAAGTTATGGGGAGATTTGGTTTCGGAAAAAGGAATGAAGGTGGCAACCGACTGATTAATTTCTGTTTTAGTCAACATTTACAAATTGTAAATTCTTTTTTTAAAAAAAGGGCAAAAGAAAAATGGACATGGTGTTCACCCAAAGGACACAAATTTGAGCTAGACTATTTCCTAACAAACCAAATCAGTTTAATTAAAAATTTAGAGGTTATAAAGAGGTTTAATTTCAACACAGATCACAAAATGCTAAGAGCAGAGTTGTGCATTAAAAATACAAGAAGAAGAGACCATTCAAAGCAAAAAATAAAAGTATTATTCTTCAAGACCAAACTCAAATAGAAAAATTCCGTACTGATTTCACAAGACATATTCAACACAGTTATGAGTGCAGAGAAGAAAAGGTTACATTTACAGTCCAAGAAAAATATAACCTCATCTCCAAAGCTATAGATGACACAATTTCACCGGGTCCCAGCTTCATTAAAAATAAATCAAGCAAATTATCAGATGATACAAAAGAACTTTTTAGAATTCGCAGAATATGAAAGAAAAAGAGGATATTTCTGAAAACGACAGGAAAGAGCTCACAGTTATAAATAATAAAATTAGGAAAAGCATAAAAGAAGACATAGAGAAATACAACATTAATATTATAGAAAAATTTTTAGCAAACAACAAATCTACAAAAAGTATCCAAAAAGAACTGTTTAGAGGTAATAAATGGATGGTCGCTCTTGAAAACAATAGAAGAGAAATCATAACTTATAGAGAACATATGAATAGAGTAGCCACAGATTACTTCAGGAAATTATATAAAAATAAAAGGGAAACTTTAAAAGCAAACAAGGAAGAAAATAGAGTAAACATTTTAGAAGAGGTTCCACCAATAGTAGAAGAAGAAGTTGAATCCATATTGAAAAAACTTAGACACGAGAAAATCCTGGGCCGGATAATATCAGTAATGAAATTTTAAAAGCAGGAGGAATAACTCTAATAAAAGAAGTAACAGAATTATTTAATCTAATTCTATGGCAAGAAAAAATTCCTAATCAATGGAAAATCGCAAAAATAATTCTGCTTTACATTACAAAAAGGGCAACAAACAAGACATGGAAAATTATCGACCTATTTCCCTTTGTTCAACTTTGGCAAAAGTTTTCACCAGTGTCATCAAACAGCGGCTCACCAAAAGAATTATGGAATGTGTTGACGAAGAACAAGCAGGATTTAGAAAAGGCTTTTCGACAGTGGACCACATGCAGACCGTAAACCAGATTATCGAGAAGGCAAATGAATACAACTTCTCTCTATACCTTTGTTTTCTCGACTTCAAGAAAGCGTTTGACAGCATTTTACATACCGAAATATTTAAAGCCCTCAGGACAATAGGAATAGAGGAAAAGTATGTAAAGATAATTATAGAGCTGTATAAAGAAATGTCTGCATATATCATAACAGAAAAGAGAGGACAAAGCTTCAGTGTTGAGAAGGGTGTGCGACAAGGAGATCCGCTATCCCCACTTTTATTTGTTCTTGTGCTAGAGATGGTATTCTGGCGTCTTGGTTTGGAAAACATGGGAATAAAAATAAATGGTAAATGGTTAAGCAACTTACGTTTTGCCGATGACATTGTGCTGTTTGCCAAAGATATGCGGGAAATGCTCAAGCATCTTCTAAAATTATGTGAAGAAATTGGTCTTTACCCTAACTACAAAAAGACGAAACTGATGACGAATAGAGAAAAAGAAGAATGCCAAATAGACAACTACAGTTTGGAATATGTAGAGGAGTTTATCTATCTGGGTCAGATGGTATCCTTTGCAGATAAAGGAGCAAAAGAAATCCAAAGGAGAATGGCACTAGGTTGGAACAAGTTTTGGTCCCTCAAACATATTATGAAAGGCAATATAAGTATGGAGCTAAAAAGACAGGTCTTTGACAGTTGCATAAGCCCAGCGGTTACCTATGGATGCCAAATGTGGTCTCTGACAAAAGCTTAAGAGAGGAAGATCCAGGTGTGGCAGAACAACATCGAAAGGTCAATTATGAAGGTGAGGAAAAGCGACAGGGTGAGAACTATCCAGATCAAGAAAGAAACAGAGCTCACAGACACACTCAGGCGGATAAGACTGAGCAAATGGAAGTGGGCTGGGCATCTTCTTCGGTGTGAAGAAAATAGATGGTCGAAAATTGTCACTAAATGGACTCCATATGACCTAAAAAGAGGAAAAGGGCGCCCAAAGAAAAGGTGGAGCGACACGTTTAAACTGCTGGCAGGACCCCTCTGGTGGAGAGCTGCTAGGGACAGAGACGTTTGGAAGAAGAAGTGGAACGAACTCACATCCCAATAGGGCCAGTCACCCCGGGAAGTGTTGACTATTACTCCCGAAAGGGAAGGCCTATGCATGTAAAAAAAGGAAGAAAAAAAAATGTATATGATTTATATTTATAGAACAAATGTTCTAAACAAAACTCAATATTTTGATTTTATATGTTTTTTCCTGTTCATATTCTGAATATTTATTGTTGAATTTGTATACAATTTCTTTTGCATAAATAAAAGGCTATTTTCATTTCATTTCATTTCAATTTTGATTTGTAGCATATTTTTCTAGAGTCAACCGTTTTCGTGATATAATAGAAAAACCTGGACACAGGATCTTCTGCCCTTCTCTCACCGTAAACTGGGGAATCTCGTTCCCCCAGGTTCGGGGACTTTTAGTATCTTTACGTTCTAACTACTACTAACGAGGCTGCAAAGTCAAAAATAGTCATATATTTCATGCACTTTACACCCCTCATTTCAGCACTTTGACTTGGATCACACTTCTCTGCGAAAACAAGTTTGTCAGCGCTCTTTTGGCTATAACACTGAAACTAATAGTTCGATCCAAAATTTATTTTTTCCATCTAAAGCTGGTTAAATTTCCCATCCGGCCCTTTATGTGAAATATTGATTAAACACCGTAATACACCTAAGCAAACCCACTGAAAATATCAAAACATACATATTTAGCATGCTTGCTGAGGTGTATTACGGGTTTTAATCAAAATTTCATATAAAGGGCCTGATAGGAAATTTAATCTGATTTTAGTTGAAAAAATGAAATATCAGATCGGACAAACAGTTTTGGAGTTATAGTGAAAATGTGTCTAAACAAATTTGGATTATACAACATTAAGGGGATTTAAGGGTGCTGGCATGGTTATTTTACAGGACTTGATCAAAATTTAATATATAGATGGAAAAAACAAATTTTGAATTGAACTTTTTTTTATTTTTCAATCCTAATCCTACTTTATATCAATAATTAAAATTAGTTGAAACTATGATATTTGTTCATTTTCATTTTATTTAAATGAAAAATAATAGAATTTATTGTGTTGGATTAAACGGTCTTTACTGTTTTTAAATTCACAACCAAAGCCTAATTTGAATTATTTTTAATACACAACTTAATTTTTATCTATAAATCTATTAGATTGTGAGTGTAATTACAAAAAAAAAATTTATTTTTTTTTGTTTTCAGCCAAACTATGAAGCTCCATCACCGCCTGTGCGTATTGTCGAATATAAAGGAGATAGTATGTTTGAATCAAGGCGACAGTCTCTGTTGTCTCCAGGAATTTCAATGGAGAATTTCCGACTTTTGTCGGTATTAGGAAGGGGCCATTTTGGGAAGGTGAATTCATATCAATAAAATAGGTTTAGATTTTTTTTTGTTTTTAAGAATTCAACCCTTGTAATAATTGACTATCAGTATCTGTTCATAATAGCACACAGAGATCTTAATCTTTTCATATGATAAAGTTTAAAAAAAAAATAAAAATATTATTTCTCCCTTTATTAGTACACCTATGGAAGAGGTGTGTATTTGATAAATAATACTTCACACTCCATGCATTTTGCATAGTTGTTCTGGCATATTCACTTATTATAAGATAAAGGTTAAAAAATAAAATAAAAACACTAACCCTTTAAATTGTTATTTTAAAAGTTTTGTCTTGAAAGTATTTTCATTAATTCAACATAAAAATATTCATTTATTTTATTTTTTAGGTTATATTATCACAATATAAGAATACTGGTGAATATTTTGCTATCAAAGCTTTAAAAAAAGGGGATATAATAGCAAGAGATGAAGTGGAATCACTGCTTTCAGAAAAACGAATTTTCGAAGTTGCAAATGCTATGAGGCATCCTTTCTTGGTTAATCTGTTTGCTTGTTTTCAAACTGAGGTATTTATACTCTACCTTATGTAATTTATATTTAATTTCATAAGTATAGTAAATACAATTAATAATATGCTGTTTATTAAAACATGTGCTGTCTCTTTGGTTTTAAAATTTATTTTGAATAAACTTGTTATCAGTATTTACTGGGTTGACAATTGCGTTTATGTATATTCATGTAATATTACATTATTGATAGCCAGTTAACTTAAATCACAAAGTAACATTAAAACAGATCACAAAGCAAATTAAAAAATCTGAGTCCAGGTCGAAAATATCCAAAAAAAAATGAAGTGAATGAATCTAATAGATTTTCCACTGCATGATATGAAACTACAATACTGCATTATTATAATAATAGTAAGAAAAAATAATTATAAACAGTAAGCTTGATTAAAATAAATATAAAGAAATAAAAATGTTTTTAAGGCAATTTAAAGCAGTGACAAATCCATTTTGCATTACCTCTTTGGTTATCACACTTGCTGATTACTCATAACTTTGACTGTACATTTTTAACCCGCGGCTAGTCTATTTGATGTTACCGAATAGCTGCATTTACTGAAGTTAATAGTTCTGTGTTAGTAAATCCTAAGCATCAAGTTAAAAAAAATGTTATTTTATTTTATAAAAATTTCGTTGTAATACATGGCAGCATTTATGTCTTAGCTGCTTTTGACTAAGAGCTTCATCTTGTATTTCTGGTTGAGGGTATAAAATAAAAACACCTCACATAATAAAAGCAGTTTATGCACTGATTTTATTTTACACACTTACTCATTTAACACATGACTGCTACCATGAGATAGCCGCAATTAATACCACCCATCATAAAATTAATACTTACAAACTTAATTGGGAATATAACCTTTAGGACTGGAAGCTACTTGGCTGTACATGCTTGGCCATCACGCTCCCCTGCATTTTACCCTAGATGAATGCATCTATTGTTTTTTGCCCGAGTAATAGCTTAAAGTTGCTAAAACCTAAGATTGATTTATCTTGAATAGATAAAGCTGGTTTGGAGATCATTGAGGTCTATATCTCTTTAAACCTTGATCTATTGAAACTTAGTAACAAATTGAAAACTGAAACTATATATATTGCCTTCATTGTCAAGGATTGATACAATTATTTAAAGAAACAAATTGTGAAAATAGAAATTAACTTTAAAAAATATGAATAATAAAAAGATGTAAAACTCATCTCAGGCTTAGGCTTTCTTTTTAGAGATGAAATTAACAGACAGTTTATATAAATTAGCAGTAGATCTTACTCCAATATACATAATTTTTTTCAATATCTTTTATATATTTTCAGGTGTGATTGTGTAGAACTATCTTAATTAAACCTATTATTTCTCTTTTGAATTTTAAAATTATAATGATTACTAATAATTTCATGTTAAATTTTTTATAACTCATAATTTTTTCCAAAAATACTTTTATTTTTTTAAGTAATCAGCAACTTTTGTATGTATATTGTTTTTAAATTAAGTATTTCTAATTTTTTATTTTTGAAAAAATAATTAGATTATATATCCTTTCTTGTCTTTCAATTTTACATAAATGAAAGTTACCGACTTATTATCTATAAATATAATCGTTCTATAATGTATTCAGCAATTTTTTGCAATGATTTCATTTTAGGCACATGTTTGTTTTGTTATGGAATATGCACCTGGTGGTGACCTGATGATGCATATACATGCCGATGTATTCTCAGAACCTCGTGCTGTATTTTATGCTGCATGTGTTGTTCTTGGTCTCCAATATCTCCATGAGAGCAACATCATCTATCGGTAATCTCTTTTTCTATACTCCTTTTTGTTTTTTATTAAATCTTTGTTATATTTTTTTTGTCACAGTTAATTTTTGTTGTAGAGATCTGAAGTTGGATAATTTATTGTTGGATACTGAAGGTTATGTCAAAATAGCTGATTTTGGTTTGTGTAAAGAAGGGATGGGATTTGGAGATCGAACTGGCACTTTTTGCGGCACACCAGAGTTTCTTGCACCTGAAGTGTTGACAGAGACCAGTTATACACGTGCTGTAGACTGGTGGGGCCTTGGAGTTCTAATCTTTGAGATGTTAGTTGGTGAGGTAAGTTATTCCAATGATTTTCTATTATATTTATTACTTGTCCCCATGATAAAGTAAACAATTGAAAAATATTCTGCTAAGTTGTATGTGCTTTCAATATTTTAGTCCCCATTTCCGGGAGATGATGAAGAGGAAGTATTTGATTCAATAGTAAATGATGAAGTACGCTATCCCAGGTTCCTTTCACTTGAAGCTATTGCCATCATGAGGAGGGTAATTTTTATTTTCTATATGATTTAAATCAATTTATCTTATATTTGAATATATTTATCATTTAAATTATTTCGATAAATTCAGTTAATTACTGTTATAATTATGTGGTAAAATGTACTGTGTGGATGAAGTCTGGAAAATGATGATTTAGTTGTATAGGATATAGTTAAAACAGACAAAGATGTAATACAAAAGCAGGGATATTTTCCAGGAAGTAGATGATTGGGATGTGCTGACATTTCAGCAATGCAAGTCTGCATCAGGGCTTTTGTCGGATTCAACTATAGAATATTTTTTGTTAAAATTCTGTAGTTAGATATAACAGGAGCCCCGAAGAAGGCTTGTATTGTAAGCTGAAACATAGGCCCAATAAATTTATTTTATTTTATTTGACTGGACACCCCAAACATCTACTTACTCTTGTCAACTATATTACGTCAATATGAACTATAACATGAACTTAAAAGTTAAAGAAAATTAAACAATTCAAATCACAATTAATTTATGTTATGTTTAATTTACTTTTGTTTAATGGGTGCCACCTAATCTGTTCTTCAGTATTTTAAGACTGTCATTGAAATCAGTATGCTAAATACTCTTCTCTTAAACCTGAATTAGCATCTTCCGGTTTTCAGTAAAGAGATCTAAACTTTTAGCTTTTTTTTCTAACTTCATTGTTTTTGTATCAGTTAATGTTATTCCTGATAATGGTTTATATAGGCAAGGTTGAAACCTTTGCCTCCTTGATCTGTGGACTACTGTTTGCAGAGCTAATTCCAATATTGGAACTTTTTCACTCGACAAGTTAATTCCCCATAACCTAATCAAGATAATACAATACCTTGTCATTAAAATTTTTATGATTAGAAAACATTTCTGATTTTATTCAGGTTTGATGTGTCACATTGAAAGGAAGTGTGTATCAATAATACTTGTATTGATAATTAAATGAATAATTGATTTTGGTTATTAAAGACTCTCATTACACTCCTAATAGGATAGTCGATTCTTGAGTTTACTTATCAATCTTATCCAATGTAAGTCTCCTGCAAAATAATAGTAGCACAAAATCAACACCTTGGGGTGCTGCTCAATCATTCTTGACAACAGCCTCAAATTACTTATAATGATTGGTCCATATCTAGAGAAATATTAATACAAAAATTATAATACGGGCCTTTGAAAGAACATTATTTAAATTCTATTTATATCAATCAAAATTAATAATTTTTTTTTTTTTAAATCATGTATGTAGTTTAACTTTTAGCTTGAAGATATAGTTAATAAACAAATTTCATGTTACACAATATTTAAACTTTTATTCGTTATAAGTAATAATTTGAACTGCAGTTACTAAGAAAAAATCCTGAAAGAAGACTTGGTTCTACGGAAAGGGATGCTGAGGATGTTAAGAAGCAAGCTTTCTTTAGGAATATTGCCTGGGAAGAGTTGCTGATGAGAAGAATTAAACCACCATTTGTTCCAACTGTGGTAAGCTTATTTATTTGCCTCATGTTTCATGTAAATTGTTATATTAGTACTTATATTTCAGCCAATAAAATAAAAATATTAATAAGAGTATGCCATCATGTTTTGTTTATAAGGCGATGTAGGTAATTTGGGTGCTTAGTTGAAGAAACACAGTTAAAAGAGTTAATTTATTGTTTGTCTCTTGCTAATCTATTTCCTTTTTTGTATATGTGACTTTAAACAAGTAAATATTTTATTTTATAGACTTCAGACAGACTACGTAAACTAAAATTTAGGTAAAATACATAATTATTTTAAGCGGCCCAGCATGTTTCTGTTGATTTAAAAGTGTCATCAGTAGTGCATTATCAATCAAAAATACACTTATACATGAAAGACCCAACAAGATGTGTTTTCCTTCCCCCATTTGAAGAGGTGTCTCTCATCTATGACTGTATTTGTTATTGACATACTGCTGTAGCTGATGTAGGTCCTATAGGAACAGAAACATGTTGAACAAATTTATTTAGTTTTAACTTATATCTTTATTTTAGTTTATTTAATCAATCATAGTTCAAAAATTACCTTTGTTTTTATTCAGAAATTATCATTTGTTTCGTGATGAAAATAATATATTTGTCTGTATGATATAATGTTTGAAGAATATGGCCGGGGATGCAGTAAGGATTGACCTGCAAGGCAGGTCGAAACATTGGCCCTAAGAATATAAAGTTTTCTTAAACTTGGATGTGTAGTTTATAAACCTGACTGCATCATTGACTATGATCTACAACCATTATAATTTGTTTCATTTCAGAAATTGAATAGATGTAATTTGTGATAAGTGTTAAAAATATAAACAAATTATGTTTGCTTTAGAAATGCGTTTACAAGAATAATGAATTCCACTTTTGAAAGGTTTTCTAGTGGTTTTGTGAATGGTAATAACAGGTATAGGAACACTATGAGGAAGACATCCTTGATCTCTATAAAGCTAAGAAGTTAAATACTTTGTTTTTAGAATTTATCACAATAGTGATTATATGCTTTTGACTTACTTCTTCGTAAATAAAGACATTTAATTAACTATAGTTCATTAAAAATCTCAATCACAAGGCTGCATGGTAATAATAAATATGCCTTTTATATAAATTTATTAGTTGTTATTGTTTCACAATTGTCTTTTGTGCAAGCTAACTGTAATTACTGCATAGTGTATTTGTTAACTTAGTCATTCATGCTAAATATTGGAACCTAGAAAAATATTTAGAAAATAAACTATGCTAAATGTGAAGCGTTTTGGATAATGTTCTTTTTTGTTAATCAAAAAAGCTGTTGTCATCTTTTCCTACTAAAAGAGTGGTAGTCTATTTTTATGATTGAATTATAGTTATTACTGTATGTGTTTGTTTTAGTTTGCAGATATGGTTAATAGCAGAGCAAACCAGGTTAGAGTACTTGAATGATTTTTTTTTTTTTCATTTGTATGAAATTTCTTGTAGTTTTTCTTTCCGCTGTTTCAATTAGCCTCGACAACCCGCATGCTCTTGCTGTTTATTACTTTGATTAATTTTTTTTTTAATGTATAATTTTAGCTGATTTTTGGATTTGTGGTTTCATGGTTCTTAGGAAGGAATTTTTAGTATTGGCCAAAGAGCATTTATAACATTTTTTTTTATTTTAATCTTTAATTAGATACCAATGTTTATGAATCTATAGTTTAAGATATGTTACATATTGATTACATGGTATCATTTCAGTAGATGTAGAATTCTGAATGAATAGTAGTCTTGTTTATTTGTGTTTACTGAAAAGTATGTAAAAAATTATCTAGACATTATAAATAAGGAAATGAATGAGTCTCTAGTTGGTATTTTTAGTTGAAAAGTACATGTATTGTATTTTTATTTATTTATTTTTTGACTGATTGTTATTTATTTTTATTTACTTATTGTTCTACATGCCTTCCCTTTCTTTTAAATTTAGCTTCTCTGTGTCTTGTTTACTTCCAAGGGCTGTTATTTGATCTGCGTCTTAAGTTCTACTTTGACTTAAATTCCATCCATTTTCTTCTCATCTTATTTTTGTAACTTTTGAAAGCTTGTTGAAGAACCTGTCCTCAATGTCTGATACTCTTTTAGAATATGTGCTTGGTTTAACACAATTTTAATTTCTGAGTTATTGCTAATATGGCTTCCTTGTATTATTATTCTACATTCGATACTGTTTATGTATTTCCTTGTCCTCCTTATCAATTTAAGAATGTTACAAATTTAAGTCAAGATCAACCAATTAGAGGATATACTTCCTGATCTTCCTTATTTTATAGTTTCTTTTCTGTTTCTGCTTTAGCATGATGATTCTTACATAGGTTGCTATTCAGTTTTGTTGAATATTCATGGGTAATTGTCCTTATTCTTATCTGGAACCTCTCTTCGAAAATTACAGAGTCAACCAGTATTATTATTCTAAACTTTCCTTTCATTTGTAGCTCCTGTTGATTATAATTTTTACATCCAAAATGTATGGACTATCAGTGTTCTATAGGTCAAGAACTGAGGTTGTGGTTCTTGTGTTTATTGTTTATAACCACTATGAGTTTCTCAAAATGCTATCTGATGCAAAAGTTTTTTTTCTGTTGGAGAAAATTAAACAATTTTTTAAATTAAAAATGTGTGTTCATTGTTTTATAACTAATCCTTTCTATCCTAATATCAATTAGGCATTCACATTGTATGCGATTTAATTCTAAATGGTATGCAGAGTTGTTCAGTTTAAGTAAATATTTCTGAAGAATACAGCATCTTTTTAAAAATACTACTGTTTAATATTGGTATGTTAAATATTCAAAAATGATGTTTTGGTCTTTTTCTCGCACTTAAAATGCGGAACACTTATTGTGTTATGTTATGGTTGAAAACAGGTTCCAGTTGTTTTATTCCTTTTTTTTTTTTAATGTTTTAATTTTGTGTTCTAAGTTACTACAGTTTCTATAAATTATAGTATTAATTCTCATCAAAAGGAATTATTATCATATATTAAATAAGTATTATATGTTATCCTTTTTATGTGACAATAAACTCTAGGTTTTTTATTACAACATCTTATATAAATAAGTAATAAAAATATTGCAAGGAGTGGGTTCCAGACCCTAGCTGGTTAGCAGGCTTTATAATAAGTAAAAAAATTGATTGTAAGATGTGTTTGTGAATAAATTAAAGATTTTATGCCTCCATGTAAAAATATGATACTATCAACTTAAATCCTCACCACTGTAACAACCTGCCCAAAATGTTTATATGTCTCATCGCCACTGTAAAAAGATAACAATAAGTTTAGATAAATAATTTCAAGTTTTTGTGTCATTCGTTGTGGCCTGGTAAACTACGCACATCCCCTTTCACACGGCGTCAGCGCCCTGGAGCCTATAAGAACCCCTGTCAGGAGCAAGATGGCGTCACTCCCAGTCTGTAGTCACTAGATGCTTTATTTTATTTACTATTTAAGTGCAGTTGTAACCTTTTCAAATAAAACTTTTTTTAAAAAAAAGTCACCCCTGCATCAGTCTTCATAACTGGCGCCCGAACAGGGACTGCGAAGGTTCCAGTAGAAGTTTGGGACAATTGGTCACAAACTTCAACTGGAACCTTCGCAGTCCCTGTTCGGGCGCCAGTTATGAAGACTGATGCAGGGGTGACTTTTTTTAAAAAAAAGTTTTATTTGAAAAGGTTACAACTGCACTTAAAATAGTAAATAAAATAAAGCATCTAGTGACTACAGACTGGGAGTGACGCCATCTTGCTCCTGACAGGGGTTCTTATAGGCTCCAGGGCGCTGATGCCGTGTGAAAGGGGATGTGCGTAGTTTACCAGGCCACAACGATTGAGGGCAGGGGTATCCGTAGTCTGTATTTCATTTTTAAACCTTAAATAGTGATATTAAATAAACAATTTTTTTTTATAACACAACTAATTCTCTAATCATCAATAATACGAACCTGAATTTTAACCTGACATGTACCTAATAAACCTATATTGTCTAAAAATAATTTTGAAAAAAATACATAAGTAGCTGGAAGTATTAGAAAATATAAATAAGATTTCAAAAAACAGAGAAAATGATCAATAGCTCAATAACCTTTTTTATTTCCTAAAAGTTATTTTATGTATGTGTATATAATTAATAGGATCTGCTTATATTATTCATTCAAAGACTGTAGATATTGATTGAAAAATAATATAACTTTGATTCATGATATCTTACGACTACAGAATGAACAATTGATTTGTCTATCACCAAAATAATTGTTTTCTTCATTTTGCTTTTTATATGATTCACATGTTTTTTATTTATGGAACTTCTAGTTAATAGTTGACTTAATAATACAGAAAATCATCTATTTTAAGTGCTGAAACTGTCTTACAAAATTATTAATTTACTTTTTTTTTTCTTTTAGTCATCACTTGAAGATGTTAGTAATTTTGATGAAGAGTTCACATCTGAGAAACCACATTTAACACCTCCAAAAGATCCAAGACCATTAACAATTGTTGAGCAGGACTTGTTCAAAGACTTCACTTATATGGCAGATTGGTGCTAGTCACCATACTTATCCGAATTGTCAGTTTTATTTCTACTAAGTGTAAAACAAATTTTCTTCTCCGAATTCCTCTGAATTGGTTGTGCAATGCTTGTTTTTGTAAATATTCGAAGCCAGTTTTTAATAGACACTCATGAGGATGAGTGTATGTGAGTGTGTGTGTGTGTGTGTGTGTGAGAGAGAGAGAGAGAAAGTATGTGTGTAAGTATTGTCTGTGATACTAGACAGGATAATAAATAATTAACTCACATTTTTTAAATACCAGTGCCTGGAGAAATAAGATTTTTTTTAATTGTTTGTGACATGCTTTAAACTCTTTTTAATAATATCCTATTATAATTTCAACATCATTGCTGTTAGCTTTTAATGTAAATGTAATTTGTATCATAGATTTATTTTTAATAGGTGAGAAAAGTGATGTTAAAACAAATATAATTGATTTTATATTTATTTTTGGCTTCTTTAAATAACACTTTTTGTAAATAAATTTATTTATGTATTGTTATGTAATGTTGAATAATAATTATTGAACTCAAGGCACAAGGTACTGATCAAATTGTCTCCTAGATAAAATGAAAGATATCAATAATAGGAAAAGTTTATTTATAAGAAATGCAATAAAACTAGACTAAAAGGCAATTATTGCCATATTAACATTTTCAAGGAAAATGTATTTGTGTTTCAACCTCTGTACAAATGTAAATATATTGTAATAAATTTAATTTAACCATGTTTTTATGGACTATATAGTTATGTAGCTACTTCAATTAAATTATTATTTACTAAATTATATATTAATTATATGAAGTGCCTTGTTGAAACATGGGCATATATTGATGGCCTCTGATCAAAGGACCATTATGGACGTAAAACGCACACTTGTTACAATATGTTATATTTATATCTAAATTAAATGATATTGAAATAATAGATGCCCCTATCTTAAGTGCCTTTTCTTTAAAAGGAAAAACAAAACAAACAAAAAAAAAAAAAACCAACAGTATATTGCCTTTATGAAGTAAGTTTGAGATTATATAATTTTGAAATTGTGTGCCAGTATTTTTTTTTTTGTTTTATTTCTTTTTTCTACACATTACAAGTCATAATTTTATTAATATTATAAAATAACATGTATTTATAATTATATTATTTTGAGAGGGTGGTGTATGAATAAAAATAAACAAGTGAATGATAATATTTCCTGTTTTTATTCCATGCTCCTTTGTGTAATCTTGTATGTGGGTCATTCCATGTCAAATCAACCAATTTTCTACATTAGATTTGTACCTTGCCTCTCTGATTTTTGGTATAGAAGTTGTACGTACCAAGGATAGTTAAAATGTAAAATATTACATTTTCCTGACTTTTGGTTTTTGAGTTATAAGCTTTTAAAAATCCAAAAAACTTACTGTTTTCGGTCCTCACTCAATATATTCAATATTATACCATTAAAAAACTATTGCACTTGGAGAGCTCAACTTTGCAGCATTCTTTTCCATTTAAAATGTCCTTTAATTTGATGTATCACTCAATATATTTTCTGTACTTTTTGAGTTTTTTTCAAAACGTGCATAAATGGTTTTTGAAATTCACGACATACGTCCCCTCTGATTTTTTCGAGAAACAAAAATATATATGTGATTCATACTATAACTGACTACATGTTGGAAATGGGTTTTTGATTTTTAAAAAAAAAATTATTTTGCCTTTTTTTTTTAGCGGATAGTGGAAAATTTTCAAACAAAATAGGGACGTATTGGCACTCCAACAGTAATTATTATTAGTGCCCAAAAAAATATTTTGCTACTAGCTTAATATATTTTTTATAATATTTTTGTTATATAACATGTGTCACTAGGACCTATCTTTGAGGAGCCCATACTGGTTTGAAAACAGTCACAATTTGCCTAAAAAGTGTTAGGGATTTTTTGACATTCTCTAGCTGTTGGTGTTGCTCGGATTAAAAATTTAATGACTGTTTCCTCATTAAAAACAGTAGATTACAGATAGGCATATCCATTATCTATTGTTTTTCCCAGTCGGAGAAATTTTTTGAATATTATTTATGGGTGTATATAAATTTTAATAAGATATTTAGTTATAAAATGGCAGTTGTATAAATTTATTTTTTTAATTAGTAGATTAACCCATGAACTGTGAAGTTGAATTAATATTAACTTTAAATTTATCACTTAATCAATAGGCTTTATTAACTTCATACAGTATTTCAGTAGTTTAATTTTATCATATGCCCAGATTGCTTATCGCAAATTAATTTGCAGATTACAAAGTCAGCTATAGTCTGTTTAGTTTTATAGTGAAGAATGGCTTGTTTAAGGATATTCTGTTTTATTTTATATGCTTCCAGAAATTTATAATTGCTTTCATTTTTTTAAATTCCTTCATTGTCAATCCATTGTTAGCTATTTCCAAATAATGGCCCTTGTCTCCGAATAAATGCCACTCAGGATAAAATCCTATTTGATTTGGTGTCCTAAAAAAATTAAAAGTAATATGAATTATAAACATGAAAATTAACTTTTAAAAGTTTTAGGTATATATATTTGGCATCATAGATTTAACAGTTTTGTTCTATGAACTTATACCTAATATGTTAATTAGTAAAGAAAGAAGGGATATAACCCAACTCTCTGATGGTGTCTATTTTTTATGAAGCCTTGTACACACCTTTTTATTTTCCTATTAGAAATACTGTTGGTCTGAGTTCTCTAAATTTATGAGTGAAATATAACAACTTTGTAATGTTTAATATAATTTTAACAGCATTTGATTTATATCAATGATCCTCTTAAAGCTTAAGGTACCAACTCTAAATATTTTTGTGAAACTTGATACTGAATTTTTTTAGAAACCTTACTAATGATGTCTCTATGAAGAAATTAGTTCTCTCATGTTTTTTTCTTTTGATTATCCTATCCCAGATTATAATAAGGAAAATATGGTTTACTATAGAATATTATATGGATAAAATAGTCTGGGATGTAATTAAGTTGTAAAAACTAACACATCCAAGTAAATAAAAACTTTTAAAGAGGAGTGCCAACGTTTCAGCCTGCATTACAAGCCTGCTTCAGAGCTTTAAATAAAAAGAAAAAAAACAAAAACAGAAGGTAATGAAGGGTAATAAACAAAAACATAAAAAATATCCCAAAGAATAAAGTAATAAAAAATAAAACAATAAAACCAAATTAGGAATATAAAATGAATAAACAGTGATAAATGAATAAAACAGTGATAATGAAAGAAAAATTACAATAATTGTAAAATCCTTACATATAGAAGAAGTATTAAAAAAGAAAGTTTATACAACACAATAACTTAGTTATGATGATAATCTTTTCACTGTAAAGATGTAAATGATAAACAAATTAAAAAAAATTATTGCAGATATTGGTTTTTAAATTTTTTTTTTTTTTTTTTATATACATGACTATCATGAAAATATAAGTTGAACTGAAGGGTAAGAGAGGAAATTAAGTTTGGCATAATAATAAACTAAAGGACAGGTAAGAGGTGATATGAGGAATTAAAATAAAACAAGTTATTGATTGCTACAAGTCCAGGAAACGATACGACAATATTTTTTAGAAAAAATAATTAAGAGAAATGGTATTGGTGGGCAAATAATGAACTATGAGGGGAAATGTGCAGAAAGTGTAAAAATCAGGATCAAAAAGGGGAGGAGGCATGAATTACCACTGTCAGTAATATTCATAAGTAAGAAAATTTTAATTTATAATTTAGCACTAATAGAAATGAAGGTAATCAGCTGTCTAACAATTTGCCAACAACTTAATCAGGAAAAAGATTGAATATTGAATCTGAAAAGGAAAAATACATATATAAGCCTTGAAACATGGAATCAATGTTAAACTTTAAAGATAAACAATATTTTACTTAAACATAATAAGAAATGAGCTGAGAATAAAAAATGCTCTCTTCTCATTATTCAGTACCTATTAAATTAAATAGGAAATCTTAGTAAATGTGAACCTGCTGTACTCTCCATACAGCCATCCTTTGGCCTGAATTAAACTTGAAGATACAGCTAGAGCCATTCCCAAAAATGTAATCTAAGCCTGCAATTTCTTAAGTACTTTTAGTCAGTCAAAAAAAAATTCAAATGTAATTTAACCAAGGAGATATGGTTTTAATTCCGAAGATTTCTAATAGTTTGTTAAAAGTGTTAAAGTTACTTCTAAGCCTATTGAGGATAACAGAGTAACTACATACAAAAATAACAATGTAGTAGACTATAGGTAATCAAAATTACATGTGAGTGAATCGGACTACAGCTTAAAAAGTCAGTTAAATATAAATACAGTTGTATAAAATCCAACCATTTATTTTGCTGTTAATAATCAATTGATTTTGTCATGTTGGATACAAGCTAATCTATCATTTAACGGGTATTCAATCATACCAATTATAAAAGAAACTACTTACTGGTTTTTTGCAAAATGGACCATTAGTTTTATTAATCTTTTTGATAAGTTTATGTCTTCCTGCTTAGGCCAATCTTTAGGATTGTAAATATGTGATATATCAAGATAATATTTATTATCTTCTCCATGGCCAATACCTTATAAAGTAAAAAAAAAAAAATTATTGGCTATCATAAATACAGAAGCTAAATATAAATGGTTTGATACAGTGAAATCTCTATTTACTGAATTTGAAATATATAATAATTATTCATCACATAAATGAAGTTATATGTCAATTTAAATTACAAAACCCACAGTTAAAATTTCAGGATTGGTGTATTTTATGGGATCAGTAGACATACTGATGATGAAAGCAAAGTAGAGTCAATGTGATGTGGAATAAATGAATTATTTTCCACTTCTATGATTATTTATTATTATTTGTTTTACATGTTATATAGGTATTCATCTTCTGTTCTAAATACATCCAAAATATCAGAAATATGAAGTACAGTTTTATTTATTGTATACAGATAATAGACTAGGAATCAAATATATACTGGCATTCACTAAACCTGAAGAGAGAAGGGCGCTCATACTTGCAGAGCACTGGACTGAAGAAGGGCAGAAAAATATTGAGAAAGAAGAAAAAAAGGTATTTACCAAAAGATAAAAATATATCCTTGTTAAATCTCATAAACAATTTGGTTTTACTGTTCTACTTGAGGTAAACATGATGATATAGAAGGATCAATACAATTAATATTCATGAATCCAATGCCACTTCTATTGGAATTCTTTTTGTTTGAAAACTATTTTGAACTTTAATCAATCACCATTTGTTCAAAGCAGGCAAAATAAAAGGACTTCTGAGAGAAGTCAAGACCTAGATATAAAATAATTCCAATAGAAGTGGCAATTTATTCATCAATCCTAATTTTACTGTTCTAGATTCAAATAAATTTAAAATTGGACTCTCAAAAATATTTTACTAGGTCATTTAAACAAAAATTTGTATTGGATTTAAATGATTTTATTATTTTTAATGATTTGTGATGTATTTGTTTTGCCCCCAAATCTGTAGGGAATTTGTGATTATTTTATATGTACCTTATACCTGTAGATTTAGATTTACTATCTAGATTTAGATATGTTTACTATATTCCTGATGAGCTAGAGACTTGAAACTTAAAACATATGTTAGGAGTGGATGATAATGCAGTAATAACAGGAGTGCGGACCATGTGGTGCAGTGCATAGGCTTTTGAACACTCTTGGCAGACGACTTCTTCTTTTTTTTTTGTTACTGAATACACTCTATTTTCAAATTTAAAAAATATTATAGTACTGAGAAGTTACAATTGTTTGAAGATTATGTGTTTCAGTGCTGCGATCTACTGTCCCATAAACCACTGGTCTTATCCCTATTGACCATAAGGAACAGAGAACCCACTTCTCTTTATTTCATTTATTTAATCAAGACGAGCAGGCATCTTAAAGGTAAGATTAGCAATTATATTTTGACCGCATTGACTTAAAAATTTTTATTTTTTGAACAATTTTTATTTTATTACATTTAATATTTTTCAAATCAATTATTTGTGGCAGCAACCTGACTTACACAAGAAAAATTATTAAGATTGAAATAAAATATGTCTGTTACATTGATGCATCTGCAATACATACTTCCAGATAAATACCTATTTCATCAGAAAATAAAATTCACTTGAATGGAATATTCATTTAAAAAATATTATTTCACCTTATTCTCTTCTCCTTGTATCTTTAGATGTATTTGGGAATATAGATCAGTCAAACAAGTTTACACTTCCAGTGTGTGGTCTTAAGCACTCCCACTTGAATTTTTTTTTTTTTAATATTTATCTTTTAATATCAGTTTTATTGTGAATTTCTTCATTAAAATTTTTTTAATTTAGTGGTATATTCAAAAGACAGTAAATCATACAACTGAAGGTTGCAGGTTCTTATGTGCTAATCATCTTCTAGCTTCATTGTTTTTAACTATATCCAAATGAGTGGATTTCTGAAGGAACTTCCGAAATCATGTTATCTGTTTTTTATTGAAATGTTGAAGTATGAAAGTTTATTATTTTGTCTTTTCTATTTTTTATGTGAATCTGATTGAAGGGTGAACATTTCTACAAAATAAAAACTTATTGGTTTTCCTAGTCCCAAATCATAGGCATATAATATCATCAGCAAAGACCGGATTCCCTTGCAATTGCACGTTTTGGGGGTTACTGCACACATTTGGACATTTTAGGTTTTAAGTGCATGAAAGTGCCCTTTTTGATATTTCTTTAAAAATATTGAAGTTTGTTTTTTATTTTTCATTTTGAGAAAAATTGTGATTTATTTTGAAATTAACAACAATAACATTTACATACATAATTTTCCAAAAAAAACCAAGACTTCCAATTATTTCTTCGAACTCGTTAAAGAAATGATACAATAATGCGAAACGTATTCTTTGTATTAGCATTTGTAGAATTTCTAATTCTTTTACTCCCCCTTACTTACCCCTGCTTACTTTTAATTTTACTCCCCCTTTCAACCAACTCTTTTATTTTAATTCCATTCCACAGTAGAGTTTGGTTCAGTAAACACGTATAAGTAATGGTGAAAATACCTGAAGTGACAGCCAGCCATATATTTTTGTATTTATTTTTTTTAATTATCATACATAGCACAAAATTTTTGTGGAGTTTTTGTAAGCACATATATACAGTAAGCAGCAAAAGTTTTCGTATACCTACTACATTCACTAAAATACGGTTACTATGACTCTTGTTGTAGAAAAATAATTTTTTTGTCCATTTCATATTATTCCTCATTCACTTGAGAAACACACCTAATAATTAAAAAACCCAAAATATGGATAATACTTATGTATTTACTCTGTAAATAGAAAAAAGTATAAAGTGACTGCAGCAAAAGTTTTTGTACAGCATTAAATTATCTCATTTCATTCCTTAAATACTTAATGTATGATTTAGAGAAGTTAACTAGTTGTTAATCTTGCCTCTTTCTAGCTATGTTCTGATCAGTTTCTACTCAGTGTTTTATAAACAGCCAAGGCCCGAAATCCAGAATACCTCTATTCCCATCGCCGAGATGGGAGGAGTATGAGGTGAGATGAATTGAGAAAAGTTAATGCTGACTTCCAAATACCAGCCAGAAAGACAACAATGATAGTAAATTCCGAATTGGGAAACATCTGCAAGACCTAAAATGAATAAAAGAAACCTAAGAAGAACTGGATTTCAGGCCAGAGTAAATAGGAAAGAAGTAATATTCCCCTATCTGATCCTTGCACATTAAATTTCCTTTCGTAGACTAACTGGATGTCGTTCCAGTAGTAGGGAAATTTATTTTATATGTTTTTAAGAATTTTATTTTTTTCAAGTCTTATTTTCTTAGTTATAAATGTTTTATCTATTTTTTCTGGCCTGAAATCCATTTCTTCTTAGGTCTCTTTAAATTGTTTTAGGTCTTGCAGATTTTTCCAAAATCAGAATTTACTTTCATTGCTGTCTTTCTGGCTGGCATTTTGAGGTCAGCATTAACTACACGTTTGATTATGTATTGGATCATGAATGAGGTATATTAATCATGAAACTAATCTGGAAGTACTAATATCGCTATTATCTAAGGAAAAGTACATGTAACTGCTGTTGAATAGAGGTATTATGGATTTCGGGCTGTGGATGTTAATGAAACTGTTTGAGTAGACACTGATCGGAACAGCTAGAAAGAAGCAAGATTAACAACTAATTAACTTCTCTAAATCA